>JBBMEG010000022.1:12109190-12165528 GCA_037832605.1 Cyclanthera cordifolia
TACATTATATAGGCTAGGGTAGTTAACAACTAACTAACTAACCAATTAACCTCCTAACAAAGTAGTTGGTGTATAACTACCTTATCTTGGATCCTATCAGTATGCTGCCTAGTTTATGTGAGAATTGCATGATCTATGTTGTTGACATGTCCTAAACTACGTAGCAAGCATGCCTTACCTAGTTGCTTAAAGTGTTTTGAATAAATTGCATAAACGTCGTTGTTTGGATGACATGTCTTGCTTGAGTTGTTTGCATAGGTCATAGGATCGGTTGCATTGTTTGATGTGTTACTGTGCATTTAAGTCACTTTTTTTGATAGTGTGAGCATGTCAGCCAATCGACTTAGATATGTCTCTGCTCCGCCATAGGGTGGTTAGTAGACCATAGGGTCTATTGCTACGTGGCATGTTAGGGAACGACCCATCGGGGTAGCCGGACGCGACAACGTTCTCTGACGGATGGAGGTAGTAAGTGTAAGAGATTGTGCGAGATGAAAGGCTTTTCCCTGTTTGTTACTTGTGTGATTATTGTTAAATTGTATGTCAAACAAAACCTTTAAATTGTATGTCAAACAAAACCTGGTTGATTCAAATAGAGTTGGTTTCAATCAAAACTAAAGGCTCTTTTCCATGTTAGGTGGGAAGCTTCTCATATTCCAAATGTAACGGTGGCAAAAGTTGATAGAAGTACTTTTAAGAAAGAACAAAGTGTTTATATGCCGGTGATTCCTGCAATTGCCAAGTGCCCCGAGCATTTACTACCTTCAAAAGAGTGGGAGGATGCATTTCTTGCTGATTTTTCTAAACTTCGTCAGGTAATTGCATCTCTAATGGATTCATTTTCTTTATTCCATGTTGCTGTATACTATATTTTTCGTACATTTAATATTTAGTGTGTTTTTTTTTCTGTATCTGTAAATAATACTCAAGTAAGTTCACAATATTTTCTTGGGACAAACTCTCTAATGCAGTAACGCTACAATATTTGGATGAATAATGGTAAGAGAGATTAGAATTAGGGGTTACTTTTAGTGGTTTTGAAGATTGTAATAATAACTCGTTTATAATAGCTCCATAGAATCTCGAAACAAACTCTTCCTTAGAAAATTAATTGGGTTGGTGGTCAGTTGTTGACATGAAAAAAATATTTTATTTTTTCTCCTGTTTTGACAAGAAACTATCTATATATTTATTTTATGATGAACATGCATCACTGTCTCATTGACGAAGCTTGTTGAAATTATGATGGGTTAAAATATCATTTTGGTCCCTAGACTTTGAGGTTTATTTCATTTAGTCTCTAGACTTTTAAAAGTTTAATTTTGATCCATGAACTTTCAAGTTTGTTTCATTTTGGTCTCTAAACTTTCGAATGTTTAATTTAGTCTCTAGACTTTCAAAATAAATTAAAATTGATCTTTATTTAAAATTTTTTGTTAAGTTTTATCAAAAAAGTTAACTATATTTCTCTGTAAATTAAAAAAATATGTGCACATATTTTCTTTATTTATATTAAAATGATTAACAATATTGAACCAATCATAATAAATACTAACTTCAAATTTATTACAAGGACCAGTTTTGAACTTTTTTTTTTTTATTCTAGGACTAAAATGAAAAAATTTTGAAAACCTGGAACTAAAATAGGACTTTTGAAAGGATCGAACTTGAAAATTCAGGGACTAAAATTGAATTTTTGAAAGTTCAGAGATCAAATTGGAACAAACCGAGGGACCAAAATGGTCTTTAACCAATTATGATATTATGATTGGGTTATCCTTTTTGTAAATTTTCATATATGTATGAAAGTTGGTTGTTAATGAATCCTTTTGGTGGAACTGTAGTTAGTGCTTGACCGGTTTTGTCTTTGTGGTTAATGAACGTCTGAAAATGTCTTTTTTTTTTTCCTATCAAAAGAAGAATGGAAAGTTTGAATAGAGAACACTTGGAAAGATTAGTAGGTGGAAAGAAAAAACATAGGTTTTTCTTGATTATATATATATTTTTTCGTTATTCCAGGCTCTGTCATGCTCGGAGGGCTCTGTGCAGTCTGATTTCATCCTCCATGAAAAGTTTGATTTCGTAACTCCGGACTCGACTGATCAGTCAAGTGTTGTCTTGCCTGCTACCGACATCGACGCACAGCAACCCGAGGAACAGAATGCCAGCAGTTCTGCAAAGGAATACAGCTGCAACAGTTGTCCATCTTTTTCAGCAATCTCGAAGATGAACTCGGTGTTCCGCGTTTCATCGTTGAGGAAGCGTATAAACTCGTTTGAAACACAGATAACACTTTCAAGGACCGATTGTCTTTGGCTGTTTGCTCTAAGTGCAGCAGTTGATACTCCTTTGGATGCAGATACTTGTGCCACGTTCAGGAGTCTGCTTCGAAAATGTGCCAGCTTGCGAGCCGAGAAGACCGAGCTCGACGACGAGGTGATAATGCTCAACATTCTTGCCACAATTTCTGGCAGGTACTTCGGACAGTCGGAAAATTGAAGCTATTTTATTTGTCAAATAGTATCCGGCAGGAGGATGGACTATGATTTAATTTTACTTTAATTTCAACGTGACAAGTTACTAGATTTGACAAATGAGCTTTATATTTACATTGACATTTTGTTTTAATGATATTAGTTTTAATTCATGTTATTTGATCCCCACCTCCACTTAGAATTCTAAACAAAAACTCAAATAATAATAAAATGTTAGTTGAAAAATATCATATAGCTATAGTTAGATTTAGTCCAAAATTAGGAAATTGGTAGAAATGATTATGAATATATATATATATAGAGAGAGAGAGAGAGAAATGACTAAAGTTTCAACCATTTTTCATTGAGAATAAATGTATCATGCATGTATACATTGCCATGGAAGGATCATATGATATGTTTCGTTGTAGTGCAGGTAAGTTGGTTTGGATACTCATTAATTTAGGTATCAACTACCTTTCAAGCTAAAATAATCTATAAACAATCATTAATAACGAGATTTTAAGTATTTGTACATCAAAGTTGACATATTATGAACATTGGTTAATTTTAACATTAATTTTTCAATCACGATGGGTACGAACTATTAATCATGTTACATATTGAAAATTTATAACGCTACGCTCTATCTTAAATGTTGGTGAATAAATAAATAATATTAATTTTCAATCATAGCTAATGTTTAAATTAACCCTTTTTTTATAGCATCAAATCAATTAGAATATGTTTGGGTGGCGGGAAAGGAATGGATATTTTCCTATTGTTTAACCCATTAATTTTCATCAAATAATAACTAATGTATTTTTTTTTTTTTTTTTATCCCTTTTCACCGTAACCAGACATGTCCTTAGTAGTTAGCGGATTCCCTTCTTCGAAAATTTTATTAGAGTTTTTTAGAATTTAACTTAATAGGCATAATTAAAAATTTTAAAGATACATTTTTAGAATTGCACTGAAGAACTCGAAACATTTGCTCTCCAGAGAGAGAGAGAGAGTTTTTAATTAAATTACACCATTTAATAATGTATCAAAAAAAAAAATACGACCAATAAAAACGAGGCGAAACAAAAAACGACTGTTCTTCAGTTCTTCGTCTTCCCGCCCATCGTCCACCATGTCAAGAACTCGATGCAAGTCCGCCTCTGCCATTCTCCACTCCATTCCATTCAATACTGACCGGAATCCGAGCGAAGCCACTGCCGCCGCTGCGACGCCAAAAACACCGCTTACTTGCTCCACATCCATCGTTCCTCCATCACTCAAATCAGTAAGTTTTGGTCGACTTTGCCCTCTGTAGAACACTTTCTCATGGTTGATGCACTGTTCTCATTCTTTTTGAGTGTTTATGTGTTTTTTTTCTCTCGATTAGGTTTCTTTGTACGATTGGTGGCTTGTACAGGTTGATAATGGCGAGGGCTTGGCTGTCGGAGGGTTTGCTTCCAGAGAGTAAGACAATGTTTCCCCTAGCTTTTTCATTTTTCAGTTTCTTATTCGTTTTCGTTGTTCTTTGGGGAAATATGTCGTAGTTGAGTGACTGAATATTGTTGCTGAAGATAAAACTATCCGCTGTATCTGTATTCTAATCTTTTATATTGAAGTCCCGAAAGTGACGGGGTAGTAGTAGACTTGCATTCGAAGGTAGAAGGTATGTTCTCTCAAAGTTTCATATTCGGAACTCACCTTTGACATTAATTTGTAAACACTTTCGTGCCTCCATTCTACCTGTCCCAGGTATAAGCATAGTTACGCCAGGTATAGTGGAGCGAATCTTGGATTTTCCAATTTTTGTTAAAAAAAAATCAAATGATTACGGAAGTATGATTATTTGTATTTGAGGTGAAGGGAATGATTATAGAAAAATAAAACAATTGGTATGTCCAAAATGTGATTATGGGAGGAGTGATTCTCGGTCGCTCAAACACCGAGAATCATCCTCATTCTCATTCTCCTCATTTGTTCTTGCTGGCTGCTCACTCTTGATATCATCCACAAAAAAATTGAGATATCATGTTATCTCCTTGTTGGTGGGTTAGTGTTTTATGCAAGTAGATTTAATTATAGTTGTATGAGCTATTTAGTTAGCCACAAAACTGTGAGGACTAAGGAGTGTCTTTGGTGTATTAGGTTTTTTAATTGATATATTAATCAACCGAAGTTGATATCCTGACCATAAAAAATATCCAAATGGTTTCAGCTATCAAATTTTAGATTCATACACTGCATAGTTTATTTTCCATGAGTGGGGATTTTGATTGATGACTGACCTTCCTTTCATTTGTCTGAATCTGATCGTGTAAAAACTCCATTCTTATGCTATTTCTTCTTAAAAAGGATTTTGAGTATTGGGATTAACGTTTTGTTTCAAAGATTTCTCTGATTTCTTATTGCAGAAGAGCTGGGTTGAGAGTATTTTATTCTGCAGCGATTTCTAAGAGACATGAAACCACCATTCTCGAGGCAGCAGATGGCATTGTAATTACAGTCAGTGGCATCATAAATAGATCACGAACACATGAAAATGGCTTTCCACCAAAGGTATGTAAGGACCAATCCATTGTTCTTATTTTTTCCAACTGACGGTTTATCTAAACATATCCTGTCCAGTGTTTTAAACGGTGTATCTAGACACACTCAGGCGTGCGCCTAGGCACAAGGCGCAACTCATGCGCCTCGCCTTGCGCGAGGCGAGCTTAATAAGGCGCGAGTCTTTTTGTGTCTTTCTTGAAGTTTTGAGGCGCGCCTTGGGGCTCTTGTGTTTTTTGTGTTTTTTTTACTATTTTGCCTACTCTTTTTGTGTTTTGTCTCCCTATAACCTTTTGTTTCAAGTGTGTTGCCTCGAGTCCCTATTAGGAGTCACCTTGCACCCTCGAACCCCCAAAACCAGTCGCTTCACCCATGGTCTCCGAATCGCTGATCAGGTCGTACTAGGCCATTCGAAACGCGAGATAAGTTTTTTATGGTATCAAAATATCTTGAATTACTTACGTGTGTTTTTGTATTATTCTTGATTTAAGCATCACTTCTTTCTATGAAATAATGGTTTATAGTTGAATTTTATGTATGCTTTATGTATTTTCCTTGGCTAAACTTCATTTCTTTTCATGAAATGAAGATTAATAGTTGAATCTTATGTTTGTTTTTTCATTTATTCTTGGTTAAAACTTCATTTCTTTCCATGAATAGTGTTCTGATTGTGCGTGTATATATATATATATATGCATGTATGTATATATATATGCATGTATATATGTTTTTTAATATATAGTGCGCTTTAAGTAAAAAAACCTGCATCTTTTGATGCGCCTTGCACGCTCTAGAAGACCATTGCATATTAGTGCGTCTTGGGCTTTTTAAAATAGTGATACTGTCCTGAATATTGGAACTATCTTGAACTGAGGAAAATTAACTGCATACAACTTGAGCAGGTGTACAATCATTTCCTCCTTGGTTTTCCCTTCAATTGGAAAGATTATATGGCCACTAGTTCAGATAAAAAATCTCCCTTGGAGTGTATTAACGCAACTACTTCTCATTCTGACCAAGTTAGAAGCCATAATTTAGAACCGGACTTTGATAATCTTGCAGTAACAAGGTTGCGAGATCTCTTACTAACCACTTATGGAGAATCTAGTCATGACATCTTTATGAAGAACTTAAATTCAAGTTGTAGTCCAACCAAATATTTTGAATATGGATTAGAGACCCCGAAAGGACCGCAACGGGTAAATTCCTATCAAAATTTCCGGGACGAGGGGAAGAATGGTGCCGTAAAGGAGGATCCATTGCAAAGTAGTCAAGAAACTAAATCTAAGGTGGAAACTGAACCCCAGGTTCTAGAAAGCCGAGGTGTTTGCACGAGAAGCATGGCTAAGTTCAAAAGTTCTAGTTACAGAAGTAAAGAAAGGCTCGTACCAGTGCCACAGAAGAGGATTAAGAGTCGGGAGAATAACTTTTCATGTGAAAACTCAGGAAATGTTACCTCAACAACTGATTTTTCGATTAGAAATTGTAAGGAAGTTGATGCAATCACAGATAAACCCGAGAGTAGAAGATCAAGTCTTAGGCTGAGGAACAGAAAGCGGAATCACTAGGTGGCATACTCCGAGTTTTTGTGCAATGTTTATACTTTTCTTTGAGATCAATAACAATTGAGAATGGATGAATTTAAACTCATGACCTCTCGGTTCATGGGTTCACATTTATACTGCTATGTTATTGCTCTCGTTGGTGCACAAGGTCGATATTCACATTCGTTTAAAGATCGATATCCAAATCAAGTACCTGTCTGGGTTGACTTTTTTTGCTTCCATTTGACCGATAAGATTTAGAAGAAATGAACATCCGGGATATGTAATTTACATTCTCTCGTTGCTGTGTATGTACTATGTATATGCTGTCGGATTGGATTGTGTTTTTTCCCAAGGACAGAATAATGACAATCTCCAATTTGGTTTGTGTGTAGATGAAATTTACTATGTGGATTATTTGAAAGTTCCGCTTAGACACCAACGTAAACTGGCAATTTGAATTAAAAAAAATTTATTGATGAAATAAGTAATATATAATTTAATAAGATAAATTATAAGTTTAATCGTTAGGCTTTGAAGAAAGAGAGTTGAGTTAAAAATTAGTCTATATAATTCCAAAAAAAAGTTAAAATTTATATATTATGATTTTAAAAATTACAATATAGTCTATGATTTGATAACACAAAAAATAGTTTTTAACGTTCATCACTATTAAATTAAGATACTTATTCATGTTCATAATTATTAAATTAAAGATAGTTATTCATGTATCAATGATAAGCTTGTGAGTTAAGAGATCGATTTATCATAAAAATTATAATATTTATGTATGGATAGTAAACTTTCACTTATTTAATTTGTCAACAATTATATATGACGACTATATTTAAATGTTTATAAAATCAAAATAATTATATTCTAGTTTAGAGACTAAATTCTAATTTTTGAAATTATAAAAATTAAATTCTAGTTTTTGGAAACAACTTAAACTCTAAATTTAAACATATTTATAATTTACCCTACATAATTCATATAATTATATCAAAGAACCCGTGGTAATTGAAGAAGCTATGGAGTGGATTACAAAAAGTACACTTAATATTCTATACTCGATATGATAGGCTTCTTTGTTTCTAATTCATTACTAGTCACCTAGGAGCTGTTTTTTATGAGTTTTAATTAAGTTGGAGGTGTCAGGTTTTATCAAATGCTTGTTTGGGAAGCCAAAAAATAGAACACTTGCTCAAATAAGTGTTCCATAAACCCACAAAATAAGTCCATATATTCCTAATAAATGCTTCATAAACCCACAAAATAAATGCTCTAAAATTTTTTATTACAATCACTCTACCAAAATCATCATACAAACAAGCAATTACCTCGAAACCAACAACAAAACCACCACACAAACAAACAACCTAAACAAATCTTTTTCCAAAATCATGAAACAAACAAGTATTTAATTCTTAACACTCCACTAAAACTATCAAGCAAACGAGCTATTATAAAAACAAAAAATTTTAAAGACTCCTAATAACTATTCATACCTAAACACTCAAAATAAACATTCCATAAAATCTCAAACAAACACCCTAGTAACTATTCCCAACCCTAAACGTCCACCCTACCCAACAAATTGGGGGCAAAAATAACCCAAAGAAATCTGACAATATCCCTTTTGCATCCTTGTAAATACAAAGAATGACATCAAAGAATTTTGAAAATTTGAAACTATAGAATGTTCCGCTACATATCACAATCACTTTTTACACAAATGTAATATAAAAAACCATATGAAAAAAAGAAAAAAAATGGTCTGTGTTTCTTGGGGGGTATTTTCCTTTTCTTTTTTTCCCTTTGGATAATAGAGCTCATTCTTGATCGTTACCAACTGCCAAAGTACTTTCTATTTTCGCCATCCGAACAAAAACTGGGTCACCAAGCAAGAGTGATTCCAAACTTACAAGTTCGCCTACCAACAGGTTTGTGAATTCTCTGCTCAAACAGGCACACGTCTACCCCGATATTTGTCGAAGACCTGCAACAACAAACAAAAAGAACACATAAATCTGCAGTTGAGAAAAATTCAGATATGTACTCAGAATTCAAACAATGCTGATTGATTTGGTATATTGCAGATCAACAAGTCCACGAAAGTAAATTAAAAAACAAACTAAGAATTTAGTAAAGCGTGATGTAGACTAATAAGTTAAACATAAGCATTTGGTGTCATTTCAGGCACCAGGGAAGAAAAGTGTTGGCCATGTTGAGACTCATCAAAACTTGGCTAAACCTCCGATATGAAAAAGGGAAAAATATAACCTCAACCTTACAACTAACAATTGCCTACACCACCTTATTCACCCACATAGGTTTGGCTATTCATGGAAGGTATGACGACACCACTAACCTATGCTCTGAACAAAATTTAGGACTCTCTCGGATGTGGAATTGTAGCGTGGTTATTTTAAGTGATTATAGATGCGAGATTATTTTGAGTGATTAGAAATTTGAGTTTAACAAGAGCTCGTTAGGATGTGGTTATTTGTAGACGGTTGTAGTTAATAACTCAATTGGATGATGGTTTTGTAAACTGATTGTAAACAATAATTCGTTTGGATGTGGTTAGAAATGAGTGATTATTTTGAAGGGTTAGAAATGAGTGATTATTTTGAAGGGTTAGAAATGAGTTGGTAGAAATAAATGATTAGAAATGAGTAGTTAAAAATCAATGATTAGAAATGAGTAGTTAAAAATCAACGGGTGGTTAAAAATGAGTGATTATTTTGAGTAATTAGAAATGAGCAATTATTTTGAGTGATCACAATAGCTCGTTGGATGCGTACGTTTGAAGAGGAGTTGTAAAAGTTCATTTGTAATAACTCGTTAATAATACAAAACAAACACTCCCTTGAGCCTATTTGAATACTTTTCACTTCTATCTTTAGCTTCTAGGAAGCATCTCAACTTGCACCGTTCCATTTGATGCTGCCTTTCTTGAGTTGCCTTGAGAGAATGACATTTTTTACATATATTCATCAGTCTATCATAACTTAGCGCATCTCAACTATTCTTACGAAACAAACCTTCTGACACTACAATATTTGGTTTTCAAGGAAACTCTTATAAAATTAACTCTTAGATAAGTGACCACCATATATTGAACTCATAATCTTTTGGTTTTCAATAACTCTTTTGACCAATAGGTCAACCTACCAGGTCAAGGGACTGACAATTATACTATGGACCATGGTTGGCAACTAATTTTAAATAATAGCTTTCCATACTCAGTGTTGGTAAGTCTCATGTTCTCCAACATTGATGTTACAACTTGCAACAAAATGCATCTCGCTGAAGACATAATGCTATAATCTTTAGTTTCTCTGTGTAATCTGTTGACAGCGAAATGTTGTATAACTTGTATTACTTGACATATCCATTTGGATCCTCACATTCAAATATCAACATCCTCAGCATCAAAATTTGTGTCATATGTCGACCCCATGTGAACCTCCCCTCCACTCTACTACTGCTCATCTTGTAGGCCACTTTAAAATAGCACTTCTAACGTAGATCTCTAACATCCTTACAATTCATTGTTTTTCTTAAATCTCAACTATCCTCACAAGACAATAGTCTACCCTACTATATTTGGTTGTTAAGGACCTAAGGTAACTCGTAGAAAATTAATTCTTAGGTAAGAGACCATCATAGATTGAACTTATGGCCATAATCTCTAAGCACTTGGCAAGATCCTTTATTTGACTATTAGGCCAATTTATGATGGTTAACAGTGACATCCTTACATATGTTTACTCTTTCTCTATTCTAGAAATAGGTAAAGAAGGGAGAGGAGCGGAGCGAAGCGCTGCCCAATATACTCAAGAACCCAAGCATCTTTTTTTGTTTTGAAACAAGAAACGAACTTTTTATTTCATTATGTAAATGAAAAGAAAGAAAGTTTCGGAAGCAACTTCCAATGAGGAAGAAAAGATACAAGAGTGAATCCTAAAAACCAGTTGCAACGGAGCCAACTGCTAAAATCACAAACAGATCAAATAGTTGATTCTGCCAAGCGGAATAATGAGACTCCATTGGAATAAATAGAGACAATAAACACAAATTTCTTACTATGCTTTTCTTACAATATATTATAATGTAACTCCATTGAAAATAATGAAACTACATATGAAAATTTTAATATTAGGAAGTCCATGAAGAGGAAACATTATCGGTAGATTAAAATTGATCCAAACAACTGATAAAGAAAACTACTAAAAGAAGAACAAACTAACCGATCTGACATATGGTTGCTGGAATACCCATCCAAGAACGGGAATTTTCTGAATAAAAACTGACAATGTTGGCCAGAAGCCACTGCACAGAATATAATCCATCAATCATCAGCATTCAGCACGACCAAAGATTAAAACACACAAAGATAGAAACTGTAACCGCATGTGTCTAACAAACCTGAAAAGGACAACAAAACCATATGCTTCCAACATCATGCCGAATATTGGCCATCCCACGACAACAAAGAAGAACCCTAAACCAAATGAAAGTGTTCCCTGCACAATTATTAAAAAGCACATTGTCAAAAAAATGCACAATAGTGGATGAGTAATATGGTAAGAGTATCTCAAGCACCAACCTTAAAATTTTGACGTTTCATAAAGAATTGCATGGTTGACTTGAGTCCAATGGTGAGGGTTACCCCTGAGAAGAACAGGATCTGATTCAGAGAATCAGAAAAGAGAGGTGGTGTCAAGAGTTTACATTGAATTGAAACAAGAATCATGAAGTTTTTACTCTGGTCGAGAAAAATATAAATTTTACACTTACATTTCCCATGGCAAGTAATCCCTTATCAAAGAAGAAGACAATTCCCAGGATTGAGAAAAATATCCCAAATCCTGTAAGTCCCAGTCCGATCTCTGCTCATTTGAAAACTTTCTCGTTAATGCCATTACATATTAACAGTTCCATAAAAGAAACAAAATAATCAAAAAATATCTCATAGCTACACTCCTTCATACATGAACATTGCCGAAGTAGAAAAGGCAAAAATCAATGGAAGTATAGAACACGCAGAAATCTATATGTGTCAAAGCAATTTATGACTGAACGCGATGAGAATTTATATAAATTCCAGCCGCTGAACTAAGTTAATGCCCACAGAGCCATTTGAAACACATTTTCCGTTCAAAGAAAGCAAACACGCACGAGAAGCAAAAATAAGTGATTAACAACGCCATCGCAATGCCATAGCCAGCGCCGGATTCATCAAATTCAACCCTAATGACCAGTGTTTTGTTCCAAACTTTCAAATTAATAAACGATAAAACGATAATATTGCAATAATCAAGCGACCTAACCCAAAATCAACAGCTAATTACTTCAATTGAGAAATAGATCCAATCTACATAACAGTCCATTCGGAAAACAAAACTAAACTTACTCTTGCGGTCAGTCATTTCGAAGGAAACCATATCTGCAGACAATAGAAATTCACCTCCCTGCCTTTCACTGCAGAAATTGGAAGAAATCGAAGAAGATCCAGATAAAGTTGAATCGATCAATCAAACAGAACAAGGAGGAAGAAGGTTTTGAGAACGAATCTATGAAAAAACGTGAAACAAAAGAGAGAGAGAATCAAATTGCAGGGCGATTACAGATCTTAAGCGGAAAAATTGAATCAAAAGAAGAAAGAAAGGAAGAATTGATGAATGATCATTAAGGTATGGAAGGAGAAAGGAACAGAGAGGAACCTGAAATGCACACAGAAATGACTCAACTCTTAACACGAACAGGAGAGCAATGCCGGCACGTGCCACTGGCTTGATGAGTATGGGATATTTCTATTTCTATATAATATATATATATATATATATATATATATATAAATAATTATGATAATATATTAATTTTGTTTAAAATAACATTTTGATTCCTACCATTTAAATTTTTATACATAAGATTTTGAAGAGTTCAATTTTATTCAAATTTCAAATATTGCTTTCAAAATAAATTAAATTTAGTCTTATTTAAAATTTTTTTGTTAAGTTTTTTTTTTTAAGTAACCAAAAAATATGTTCACGTATTTTCTTTACTTATATTAAAATAATAAACATGGGTGAACCAATTTAGAAAAATATAAACTTCAAATTTATTACACGAACCAACTTTAAACATTTTTTTTAATTATTATAACAAAAATATATTTTTTTTAATCTACAGATTAAAATTTAACTTTTTAAGAGTTTAGGGATCGAACAAACTTGAAAATTTAAAAACTATAGTTTAACTTTTGAAAATATAAGTTCCTTCACGAATTTTTGAATCTTGAAAAGTCAATGTTTGCGGATATAATCGATCATTTGTCATATGATTATTCACGAGCTTGTTTGTAATTCACAACTACATCAAAATGTCCGTTCTACCCTTGCGATTTCATCTTTCTCTTTAATCGCCACCGATTCATCTAATGAAGAAGTTGTTTATAGCCCCACAATAAACGAATGTACTATTGGGCCAACAAGATGTGAGATCTCGTTGTTCGAGCACTAAAATCAATTATTAATGGAACACTCTACTTCTTCATCAATATTAGGGAATACTTGAATTGCTTATTATGACGTTGTTTTTCCAACCACTCACTACGAAAATTCATAACATGGGAAACTTATTCAGCCAACGTTGTTTGAATGTTTCACCTGTGCACATCAAAATGACATTTTCATAAAATAGGAGTTTACAACACACTCAAGATTCATAGCACCTGACATATGATAATTCTTAGCGAAATAGTTGATGTGAGTGTATAACGTAATTACTAGCTCAATCATAAAATCTATGGTCTTATCTCATGCAAAAACTTAATTGTGCATAGTCGTCTCCACTAACATGTCACCACATGAACAACAAAGATATGATCGTTTGCAATTATTGCAAATTACACCAACAATGTTGTCATAACTTGGGTGCTATAACCTTAGTCCATGTATCGTAAACGTTTTAAGTTATTAACCTGAATTTATATATACATTCAAATAATCATGAATATATCGATATTAATCAAATTAATATGATAAAGCTGATTAACGTTTTAATATTAAATGAGCAATTAATAAAAATAACCATCATTGTTAAAAACCAAAATTTAACATTAAATATTTGTTATTTATTTATTTATTTTGAAACATTTAAATAATAATTTATATGCCTCGAGTTCGTTAGAAACAAACTCAAAAATTGAAAGATGAAAATAAAACTTGTGAAATTATAAGAAAGTCGAGGGACTTGAGCATAAAACACGAGTTAGTCGATGGTTCGATCTCGAATCAGCAGTTTGTCTTTACTCTGGTTAGGTAAGGTTTAGAATAGTCCCGTCAAAGCTATAAATACAAACCTTCCGCCATTATAGCTCTGTAATCAAAAGCTTAACAACACAGCAGCTTCAAATTCCTTAGCTCTACATGGAATAATGGACACCACAGCTACACTCTGCCACTTTCCTCCATATCCATTCACTCCGCACCGTCACAATCACCACCTTTTCCGCCGCTTATCCTCGCCGGAACCCCGACAACTCGCCACCATTCTCTCATATTTCAAACCACGCCGTCGGACTCGCCGGAAAAACAAGCTAGCCAAGTTTCGCACCACTCAGCCGCCACTCGATTCCTCTTCCTCCGCAGACTCGAAGCTCCAAACTGTAATTGAACTCGACCGATTCACCGACGAAGCCTCCTCTCTCTTCTACTCCGTCTATTACTCCTCCCGTTACCAATTTCGTCAGTTTTTGGTGTCCGGATTCGACGCTTTCGATGATTTGCGGACGCTGATTGCCTTCGATGACCAGAATCGCACACTGACCGTCTCGTGTCGGCGCTCCACTGTGGAATTTGTTGGTCAGTTGGTGCTATTGAGCTTTCTTGTGGTATTTGTAGTTAGGGTTTTAATTGGGATTGGATCTCGATTTCGTAACAATTTTAGTTCCGGGTATAATGCTCCTACGGTGAGGAGAGATCGGAGCCTCGGTGGACGAGAGGTTGTTGTTGGAACTGGGAGGAGTGTTGTAGCCCGGGATAAAGCTATGGCGAAGAAGAACAATCTTCTTGGGATATTGGATACTCCCATGTCCATGGCTTCAATGGCTGCGACTGATGTTTCAGATAAAGTTTTAAGGAATGGGGCTCAGGTTGGAGATAGGTTGCCAAAATGGTGGCCTACAGCAGTTCCCAGAAGGATTGCCACGGCGAATAGGGAGGAGTATCAGATAGAAGCTAACAGATTAGTACGAGGTTAGTGCATAGAGATTTCTCATAGGTTAATTGTTTCTTCAATTTGAAATTGTAGTGTAATTTTGAAATTGACATTGCCATTAAGCATGTTTATATGACTACAAGTGGTTTTGTTTCTGTATCTGCTGATAAAATTCTGTATAGCTTTCACATTGACATTGCCATTATGTTGTACTCTTGATTGCAATTTGAAGCTGAACTTACCCACTTGATTTCCAGCCCTCGTGGACAATAGAATGCGTGGGCGGGATTTCATGGAGGATGATATTCTACATGTGAGTACTGTTCTATAATTACATTTGGTGTGCTTTTTATTCACTAATTTGCTGGTAGATTGAGTATCATTGTTTTTATCTATAGTTTAACATGCGTCCTATGACAATTATTGAACACTCGTGAACTTTTTGTCAAATAAAAAAAATGGAGAGACTGGATTTAATTGGAATCATTGGACAGGGAGAATAAGAAAGTTTGAAGACTGCACTTGCATATATTCGTGCTAAAGTGACCTATTGGGGTCACTTGTTCAAGGCTTTAAGGGTTTGTTAGGCCCAAAATTGAGGGAGAGTTATTTGGTCATTAAAGGCCTCCCTCCCGGGAGAAGGGCGGGGTTCTATGGAGATCTAGGTCTTTTGCTTTCTTTGGGTATTTGGAAAAGGGTGGGGTTTTAAAGTTAAATTTGGTATTGTTACAGTCAGTTCTCTTATCATGCATTAAAAGTTATCAGATTTTCATGGCTGAATTTGATTTCTTTGCTTCTTAGTCAGCCTGTTGCTGGATTAGTTTGTTTTTATTTCTGCAAATATGAGTCCAAACCATCTTTTTATCTTATTCTCCACATTTTGATGGAAACTTTTCACTCATGATTGAGATTGGCAAATTTGGCTTGAAGTTATCATTAGTAGCACTTGACATTCTCCCCAATCCCCCTTTGTTGTACTAAAAAAAAAAAAGAAAGTAGCACTTGACTTTCCTTATGGCCACAGCTGATCTTTTCATTATTGCCGGCACTTCTCTTTGCATGAATGGATGAACAGTTGCGTCAAATATGCAGGATGTCTGGAGTAAAAGTATCCTTCAACACAGAAAATATGCGTGATTCATTCTATCGAGCTTCTGTGGACTTTGTATTGAATATTTATAGCAGGTAAACTTTATACTGGGCCCCTATAAATATTCATTCTATTAGAGGAGAAGACGAACCAGGCTAAATTTTAAATTCTAGTTCTAGATTTTATTAATGTGATCATACTAAGATCTTTAGTGTTCAAGTGATTGTAACTTATTTAGGAATTTACAGGACTCCAATTTACTCTAACTCAGTTCTCATTAATGGTGAGGATGGTCCAAAATTTGTTGCTGGGCTTGCTGAGGACATCGGCATTGAGAATGTTCGTGCAGCCAGGATAGTTTCGGCTGCTGTTGCTGCTAGAATGCGTTCATGCTTTCTACAGGCCTGGGTAATATTTTATTATAACCACCGATTTCATTATGCCAAATGCTTTTGTCTTTTAATGAGTATGGTAACTCTCACGTCTTGTTGCAAGAAGAGAACTTACAAAGATGGAATTATGTGCAAGAATATAAACTGATAGTTTTTTCTTTCTTTTCTTTAGTTCTAGCTTTTTTTTTTATCATCCTGGATAAATTTTTTTGGATGTTCTTCTAGTATGCTTATATATTTTGGTTTAGTACCATGGTCGAGGCTTAAATAGTGTGTATATTTGTATACCAGACCCTGAATCAATTCCCGAATTCAAAACATAGTGTGTATATTTAAAAGTTGTATGTCTTAAATAGTGTGTATATTCATATTCAAAACATAGATGGAATTTGTATGTTTTAAAAGTTGAGAATTTAGGTGGGAAGTGTTATGTTTTGAATTTTTTCTATTCCTTAAATAGTGTGTATATTTTGGTTTCAAATGAGTCAATTGTATCACACTATAGGCTCTAGTAATGCAAGACAGACATTCTGAAGCAGATGCAGAGTTGTTGAAGATCTGTCACATTGTCCAGATATTCCCTCCTGAGGAGTCATCTGTATGTATTTTAAACCTTCGTTATAAACTGTAATTACTCAAATTTTCTGATGTTATCTATGTTGATTCTCCAGCCTGAGATGGAGATGTTGACTCTAGGCTTGAAGAAACACTTAAAGGTAGAACAGAGAGAATCTTTAATGAATATGTTTATTGGTGTCTGTGGTCAAGATAGTCACAGGACTGCTGCGGAAGCTCTTGGTTTGGTATGCCCTTAATACCCTCTCTCTCTCTCTCTCTTTAATTGTGTGTGATATAACTTAGGCCTCTTCGATACCATTTCACAAACCTGCTAGGGAAAATCTGATCACGTCATTTGGTGCGTGAGTAGGTCATAATTAAGCAATTGGCTTGGTTGTTGTTTCGTTCAAACTATAGCCAACTTATCTCATATCTGGAGTATCAAATTGACTAATTAATTCCTTTGAGGTACAAGTATTTCATTTTAAAACTATATTTATTAACTTGCATGCAAATGTAAGCACAATGTTAGATTTTGGGATTTTATCTTTAATAAATTTTTGAATGATAGGGAAAACAGAGACCTTTCTTTTATCCTCACTTTCTCTCGAGGGATTGGTTCATCTTCCATTTTGGTTTCATGATTATTGGACATGTAATTCTGCTTGGATGAGAATCTTTCTATCATCTCTTCAATTGAATTGGCCTAGTGGTCAAATAGGACATTGAGATCTTAGAGTTCCTAGGTTCAATCCATGATGGTCACCTTCCTAGAAACTCCTACCATAATAACCCAATGTTGTAGGGCATACAGTTCGTCCGGTAAGAACCATACACTCACGGGTATAAATAACCCTACAATAAGGATTGATTTCTTCCTTAGTAGCTTATAGGAAAAAAACGAACCACTTTTTCTTAATTGTTCTTGTTTTTTCTTTCTTTGATAGAATGTTTAATCATGGGAGTAGGAATTCAAACCTATAACCTCTGGGGGAGAAGTAGAGATGTCTTTTCTGCTGAGCTATGCCTATATTTACACCTTAGCAACCTACCCTATGGAGTAGGAGGTTTGAGTTCCCTTATTTGAATTATAATTAAATTGGCTCGACTTGTACGGTTGTACCTGAAGTAATTGAAAAAGAACACTATTCGGCTTCTAAGAATACATTTTCATACACTTGGCCTGTATCTTTGGAGCGACATTCAAATTAATCTGCTGTTCCTTTTCCTGCAAAGCTTTGAAGAGCAATCTAGATTGTTCATTTTTCTTTTTCTGTATGTAAGATCTCAATCTTTTTTATAATACAACGAGGGGACAAGATTTAGAGGAGCGTAAGCTCTAAGTTTTTGGGTCCTCAAGAAAATACAATAGGGGGACAAGTCTGATGGGAGAGGATGAGCGGAAGGGGAAAATGGCGTCGTTTGGACATGGTGTACGAATGAGTGGTGCACAAAAATTATGTTTGAATAGGATTATTTGGATGAAGGGTTGTGGAAAAAAATCTTTTGGATAAGAGGGTGTGAATGCATGAAAAGCATGTTGGATAAAGTTGTTTTCCCGGGGGGTTGTATGAAAACTTTGTTTGGAAATGAAGAAGGGTTGGAGTCAGTAGTTGGAAAGAGGGGTTGGGAAAATTTGTTTCTACCCTAAACAAACGTGGGGTAAATCTTACCGCACATCTCTACCCCAACTCTCCTTTATCCATGCACCCCCAAGTTTTATATGTAGCTTGGGTTTCCTTAAATCATAGTACTAACTTTTTTCTAATTAGTTTCAAGGACAACATCCTAGTGCAAACTTGAGAAGATAAGTGGTAAATGTTGTGTGTTTTTTGTTTAATTCAACCATATTTGGAGTGTGGGATTCAAATCGATAATCTTTTAATTATCTGGTCATCATGCTAGTTGAGATCAACTCTGGTTGGCTAATAATCATAGTGTTTAATAGGTTTTTTTTTTTTTTTTTTGCCTGAAGGGGCTTCCTCCAAGTATTGGCAATTGATATCCTCAAAGCGTTTGCACTTGAAGATGTTCATGCTTGGTTTAGCAGGCTTCTCACTCCTGGTATTTTCTTCAAAGAGCCTCAATCATAGCTTTGTAGAAATTATGTTAATCAAGTTTAGCATCATTCATTATCATTAATTGGCTCATCTTCCAATAATTAATGTGTTGATTCTTGAATCATATATTTATGAATGTAGATGCTGAAAATTTACTGTCAAAATGTTTGAAGACATGCAAAACAGGAAGAATATTTAGTGCTGAACTAACATCAATGAACACGAATATTTATGACCATAGTTCGATTAACAAGAAGATTTGGAACCAATAATGTAAGAAGTCAAATATTTTTTGTTTTTTTATTTATGGTCGAAGTTAGTTATTTATTGTGTTTAATGATGTCAATGGAAAATAAGTAATTGTTTGGACAAAAAACGTTTCATTCGTATATTAAAAGTTATATTTACAAATTTAATTCGCTTACGATTTATGTATAGCATAGATTATTTTTTATGTTTTATCAAACTATAGGAACTGAATTCTATCAAGCCTTACATGCCGTGTATTTTTGTTCTCAAATAATTGAGAGCCAAATACCGATTTTCATGAACGAATTTGTGATGCTGGTGTTGAAATAGATTAACACAAAACAATAAAATTACTACGCCACCAACTCTTTCGGTCAATCATTGATCGTTCTTTCTTTCTCCATAAAATCTTCATTTTTCATCTAGCGAGATTTAACTACTTATTCCTATTTTAACTATAATTATTAATACATTTTAATATTATTATAAAATATATGTAATAATACATAGTTATATTTGTTAATTTTTTTTAAGTCATATTTTTTATTATTTTATATAATTGATTAATTTTATAAATTTTCCTAGGCCTTTCTACGTTATGAGTTTTCCATAAATTTTCAACAGTCATGGCAGACTTTGTTGGTCACTTGTTTGACATTTAATATTTTGTTGTTGATAGAAAATAGCAGAGTGAAGAGAAGCCGAGAAGTTAATAATGATTAAATACTTGTTTGATGATAGATATTAGTAGTGGTTGAATAATTAATTATTTGTTTCAATATTGATGTTAGTTGTAGTTAAGTGGTATGTTTGATCTGAAACATGTTGGAGTGATTTGATAAAAATTTTGAGAAGTGATAAAAAGTGGTTATTTATTATACAGTTAACGAGTGGTGTTTGAGGATTAGTTAATCACTCATCTTTTACAAAAAAAAAAAAAAAAAAAAAAATCAATTTTTTCTTTTTACATAAAACATAACGAACAAAATTTAATTTTACATTAGGGTTATTATTTTTTTTGACAACACATTATATTAACATATTATTTTTTCCTTTTTTAAATAAACCAAATGTGACCATGAAAAAAACAAATATACAATCAAGATAATCGGCATTAAATGGATCGAATTTCAGATGATAATGTCAAATTTCAGATGATAATTGTCATTATATCATATTTAATGGCGAAATTAAATTAAATTTTGAGATAATATTTCTTGAAATTAAATCAGATCAAAAGTTTGTTTTATTTTGAAATTGAGTCAAAATTAAGGGTAGATTATAAATTTAGTCCCTATGGTTTGATGAGCTAGAATTTAGTCCTATGATTTCAAAATCTAGACTTTAGTCCATATGATTTGAAAAAATCTACAATTTAGCCTCTATGGTTTGAAAAATTAGAATTTAGTCTCAAGGTTTGATAAAATTTAAAAAATAGTCTGTCATTCGTAATTGTTGGTGAATAAAATACGTAGAAGTTAGTTTTTTTTTTGTGTTTAATAATGAAAGTATGAGATAAGTAATTAGTTAGAAAAAAAAAATATACATCACATTTACGTATTTATTTCGCATACGATTTACGATAACATTAATTTTTTTTTTTGATTTTATCAAACCATAGGGACTAAATTATATTTCTTCAAACCATAGGGACTAAATTCTATATTTTTCCAAAATCATAGGGACTAAATTTTATATTTCTCCAACCTACATGAATTAAAGTCTAGATTTTCAAACCATAAGGACTAAACTCTAATTTTCATGAAACCATAGAAACTAAATTCATAATTTACCTCAAAACTAAATAAGACTGAAGTTTAATTGGTGGCTCAAGTTCATAGGGATGACCCAGTCCATGTAGACATTTTCAATCGGCTAAGCTCAAAGTCCAGGTCCAAAAGCTTATCAAGTCCAAGGTCCAGAAATTTAAACTTCATAGACAATTCGAAAAGGCACGAGACTCACCAAATTTTTAAGGATCAACAAAGACACTTCGAAGGTCAAACAATTTCATAAATAAGTCACCGTGTTCTTCAAGTGAACCATATAAGAAGATCAACAAGTCAATGACCGATCTCACGATCAACAAGTTTAAAGCCCTATCGAATACCAACAAATTCAACCTCAAGAACAAGATGCAAAGCCCTTGAGACAAATGAACCACAAGAACTAGTTATAAAGCTCTTGAGACAATTCGACATTCGAGAATAAGCTGAGAAGCCCTCGAGATATTTGTTTATGAGAGAGAAAGAATCAAATATTCCACATCGCACATATTGAAATCAATACAACATATATTCTTCATTTACACATGTTTCGATTTTATCTTATCTGTCAAAATCTCGTGTGACCAGTGTCCTATTATTATTATAAAAAAGCAAATGTGTCACATTACCTTAAGAAGGGACAAGGAGGCAAGTTATCACAAGGAGGTAAGTTTTCTTCAAAGTAGTAAAAGAAGTTATTATGATATTTTTATTATCGTGTTAAAAGTCATTATCATTTTTTTTTGAATAAAATAATTACACTATACTCGAGCTGATCACACTCGTCCCTAGGCTTGTGACTGAGAGATATCAAAGGAACATATTAATGTCACGGATAAATATCGAACTTAACATCATTTTTTTTATAAAAAATAGTCATCAATATATATATTATTAATTTTATGTTTATTTTTTGACACGAGTGGTGGACAAAATGAAATAGTAGTTGACCAATCTCTTACACAAATATCATCCAGTGGAGCAGAGGAAAGCAAAGCGTCGGTAGAAGAAAACAATGGCGGAATTCTTGTGGACTTTTGCCGCGCAGGAACTGTTGAAGAAAACAGTCAAACTTGCAGCAGAGCAAATAGGTCTAGCAACATGGGGATTCAAGAAGGAGCTCTCAAAGCTAAGAGACTCTTTACTCATGCTTCAATCCATTCTTCGAGACGTCGATCGAATAAAATCCGATTGTCCCGACGTGAAGCCGTGGGTGGAGAAACTTCAAGATATCGTTTTCGAAGCCGAGGTGGTTCTCGACGAGCTCGCTTACGAAGATCTTCGACGCAAGGTCGAAATCGGGAAAGATGCGATGGTACGTAATTTCTTCTCATCTTCCAAAAATCCCCTTGTTTCTCGTCTCAAAATTGCAAATAGAATGAAGAAAATTTCTGTAAGGTTGCGAGAACATTACTCTGCTGCTAGTGTTGTTGGACTCGTTGCTATAACATCCAAAGAAACTGAACCTGCTCTTAATCAGATTTACGAGACTGATTCATTTCTTGACGAATTTGGTGTTATTGGAAGGGATGAAGAAGTTGTGGAGATAGTGAGCAAGTTGATTGAGTTTAGGGATCAAGAAAATTTGTCTGTTTTACCAATTGTTGGTATGGGTGGATTAGGAAAAACAGCTCTGGCTAAAGTAATTTTTAATCATGAAGTGATTAGGGAGAATTTTGATAGGTTTATATGGGTGTGTGTATCTGATCCTTTTCTTATCAATAAGATTTTAAGAGCAATTTTAGAAACTCTTAACTCTAATTCTGGTGGATTGGAGAGTAAGGAAGCCTTACTCCAAGAGATAGAAAAGTTATTGCAAAACAAAAGTTATTTTCTTGTGCTAGATGATGTTTGGAATGAGAATGATAGTCTATGGAATGAGTTAAAGGCTTGTTTGTTAAAGGTTACCAAAAAAATTGGAAACGTTGTTGTTGTGACTACTAGGAGTGATGGAGTTGCAAAGTTCATGGAAACACATCCTAGGCATCATTTGAAAAGATTGTCAAATGATCATTGTTGGTCTTTATTTAAGAAATGTGCATTTGGAAATGATTTGACAAGGATTCCTAAGTTGGATGAGATCCGAGAAAAGCTTGTTGAAAATTTCGGCGGCATACCGTTGGTTGTAAAAGTGTTGGGAGGGACAGTGAAATTCGATAAGAATTATGAGAGATTGGAATCACGATTATTGGAAAATTTAATGAGAGTTCCATCGCAAGATGAAAACCTTGTGTTATCCACAATAAAGTTGAGTGTGGATCGCCTTCCTTCGCCTTCGTTAAAACAATGTTTTGCCTATTGTTCAAATTTTCCTCAAGACTTCGAGTTTAGGAAGGAGGCACTTATTCAAATGTGGATAGCACAAGGGTTCATTCAATCACCGGATGAAAGAAATGTAACCATGGAGGATGTTGGAGACAAGTATTTCGACATTCTGTTATCCCGCTCCTTGTTTCAAGATACTGTCAAGGATAAGAGAGGAAGAGTTATATATTGTAAGATGCATGATTTCATACACGGCGTTGCTTGTGCTATTTCAATGGATGAAAGAACAAAAAATCTTGATGGTAGCAACAACAATGCAAGAAAGTTGCACATGCTGGCACTTAACAGCCCTGTGTTTCACAATAAAGTCCCAAGCTTCATCTACTTGCGTGTTTTGATTGCACATTCTTGGTTTATACGTGAATTACCCGATTCAATCAGTAACTTGAAGCATTTAAGATATCTTGACATTTCACATTCTTCAATAACAGAGCTCCCAGAGACTTTAGTTTTGCTATATAATCTCCAAACTTTGAGGCTTGCAAGATTCATTAAAGTGCTTCCAGAAAAACTCAGTAAATTAGTCAGTTTAAGACATTTGGAGTTCTACGTTGATCCATCGAATCAGTTTAAGAAAATGCCTCGATATTTGGGTCGATTAGCTCAACTTCAAACGCTGCCTAGTTTTATAGTCATGTTTGAGGAAGGGTATAAGATAGAAGAGCTTGGACCTTTGAAAAATCTTAAAGGTGAATTAAGTCTTTTATGTCTTGAGCAGGTCAAAAACAAAAAGGAAGCCATGGCTGCAAATTTGGTGGAGAAAGAGCAAATTTGTTATCTTGATTTCAAATGGACTTGGAAACAAGAAAGAGATGGAAACAATTACAATGATTTGGAAGTACTGGAAGGGCTTCAACCTCACAAAAATCTTCAAGTCTTGAGAATTCAAAATTTTGCAGGTGAGCTTCTATCTAGAAGGATTTTTGTCGAAAAGTTGGTCGAGATATATCTACACAACTGTGAACGATGTGAAACTTTACCGATGCTTGGACAGTTGTACGAACTCGAGGTACTCGAAATTCGTAACTTACCTAGCGTTAGAAGTATTGGGGAAGAATTCTATGGAAATTTTCTCAAAGAGAGGACTTTGTTCCCAAAACTGAAAACCTTTCTTCTTTTTGAAATGAAAAGTTTAGAGCATTGGGAAGAAATAGCGTCCATGTCAAACGCCATTTTTCCTCATCTTGAAAGCTTGAGCATTATTTGTTGTCCGAAATTAATGAACATTCCAAACATTTTTGCATCTTGTTGCAAGATGTTCGAAGTTGATAATGTGATTAACTCTAAACTTAGATTTGTAAAGATTTCAGGATGTGAAAAACTGAAAAAACTACCAGACATGTTAGAATTTTGCAGCTCTCTTGAAAACATGTGGATTAGTAACTGTTCAAATCTGAATTCCCCTCCAAATTTGCAAAACCTGCATAGCTTATCTTGTTTGAGGATAAGAGATTTGCAAAAGCTGCCAAATGGACTTGCCAGCCTCATTAACTTGAAAGACTTGAGTATTCATGGAGACTTTCAAGTTTATGATTGGAGTCCTCTCATCCATCTTCGTTCGCTTGAAAGTCTTGTATTGGCCGACTCGGGAAATAACGCGTTGCAACTTCCTCGAGAACTCGAGCACCTGACGACTTTAAGAACGTTGCATATTTCGCATTTTGACGATGTTGAAGCTCTACCGGAATGGTTTGGAAACTTTACTTGTTTGGAAATGTTAAAGGTTTACAATTGTAGGAATTTGAGAAGCTTGCCTTCACAGAAAGCCATGTCGAATTTGGTAAGATTGAGTAGTCTGCTGGTTTTTGGATGTTCTCAGTTTGAACTTGGTAAGGGTCGTTTTGAACCAGTCAAAACTTCCAATGAGTGCATTCAATTTCAACACGAAATTCATATCCCTTTTTATTGGTAGCTTTTATTTGGGGAAAATTGAAAAAAGTGAGTGAGAGTGAAAGAAAGGTAATAACAAGTATTATGAACATATTGATGAGATATCTAAATACTATCATTAATTTATGTTTATACTTATATTGGAGGTGGGGGACTCAAATCCCATGACCACACACACTATTGTCGAGTTATTGCTATAGTTAACTACCAAATTTGTTTATTCCATTGTTTTGTGTGTTCAATAGTAATTAGAAAGAAAATTTCAAAGATTTAAAATTTGAAGGCGTGCTCTCTTCAGACTCCCATTACGAGGCTCGTTCGTCATATTAATTTTTAGATATTTCTCATGTTTTCATTCCTCTGATGTATCAAGTGTTCTTGTCTGGGGCCATAAGTTCTTAAGTTTTTATCATAAAGAAAAAAAAGAAAAATTCGAACATTTTACCTATTATCTTGGGATTTCATATGCAATTAATTCTTAGTTAGGTTGTCAAAATGGATTGATTCCCCAACTTATTGATTTTTTGCAATGCTCGTGGTTAGAAGGGGTACACGAATGGACCCGTCCACATTCGAATGAAAGGGATCTTGGAGATAGAGTCTCATGGTAGAGTTGATTTGTACTACATATTCTATCAAGATGCATCTTCCTTTTCGGTGGCTCAATCGAAGGAACTTAATAGTTAAGCGTGCTTAACTTGGAGTAGTCCTAGATTAGATGAGCATGTGAGTGAGGACAAAACATGCTGATATGACCCGTGTTAACCTAAATTGTCGTTGAATTAAAAAAAAAAAAACACCCACACACACAGACACACACTATGGATTGATCTAATAGTCTAAAAGATTATGAATTCAATTTATGATGGATACTTTCCTAAAGATTGATTTACTACTAATTTTCTTGATTATCGAATATTGCAGGATCAAATAGTTTGTCCAATAATAATAGTCAAAGTGTGCGATCCAAATGATCATAAGTATACATAGATGGTCAAATATTGAACATCATCAATTCTAGTTTAGCCAGGAAAAACCTTTTTTATGTGAAAATTCAACCATAAAATATATGTTATAATAAATCACAAAATATACTAAAAATTTAAAATACAGATAATAAATTTAGGCTTTTAAGTACATAAGTTCTTGCCGATTTTCAATAATGCATAGACTTCTCAAAAAAAAAAAAAAAAAAAAAAGAAAGAAAATCAATGGGAAGCTCCGAAGTTTAAATGGATATACTTATTAGTTTAGATTTCAATAAGAAAAAAAAAATACTAGGTTGATTTTTGTAGTATAGTTCAACATTACGATCGCGATCACAGTATTTAATTTTTATTTATCTATTTACAGTTCGTTGTCTCTCTCCAAATTTATACTATAAAAAGTTCAGTATTTTTGTGGAAATTAATTAAAAAGTTGTTAAAAAAAAATAAATCAATTTTCCGGTAAAAAGAAGTTTCATACACCTAAATTACATTTTTATTATATATATATAATATATATACACACACACGCTACTCTGTGCTCCGCTAGTCCAATTCTACCACCTTGAAACTTACAGCCTAAAGCCCATGATATATGTTTGATAAAAGCCCAACTCATGAAGTTTAGAACAACCCGGTTTATGGATCTGGGCCTAAACCCGAAACTCAGAGCGAACCGTAACCCGACCCATCTTCGTTATCTCTTCGAACAAGAAGACCTCGTGCAAGATTCGCCTCCCACCGCCACCTTCTCGTCAGAGCCGAGAAACCCGTGCACTGTCGCCAATCGCAACCTGTAGATCAGCGCCGACGCTTTTTCCGACGAGTTATTCCAGTCTGAAATCCAAGAAATCTGCTTGAGCCACCACCTAATCGCCCCGAGAGTATCTAATCAAAGCGCTGATACCTGAGTATTGGAACTCTCATTCGGATGCCAGACGAGATTAGAGAGCAGCAGCTTTCAGAAATTCTTAGCTCAACTGCAATCACAAAAGGTATACCACTCCGATTTTCTTGCCAATCTGCACTGAGCACACCACGGCACAACAGGGATACGGGTTTTCACTGTATCTACGTTTATAGTAAAAGAAAATTGATTTGTGAATATTCTGCTAATGTTTATTTATATTTTACTGGCAAAATGATTTTCTGGATGTTGTAGTGCATTGCTATTTTTTTCTGTTCACAATTTTCTCTTTGTACAAGTTTAGAAAATAATGTGTTGTTCTCAAAGCCATTGGACCAAAGCTGTTCTGAAATGTTTAATTGTTTGAATGCAATTATGTACTGCAGGTGGTAAAGTGTCTGAAGGGAATTGACTACAGTTTTATCTGTTGCTGCAGGACTGTAGCATCCCCCATTTGATGCTCTTGAACCAGAGTTGGAAGAATTATATGTGTCATATTATTTGGATAAGCTCTATGAATCTGTGTACTTGTTGTATTGTAGGCTAGATTTCTCTTGATATAAAACTGAAAAATGGCTTTATCTTCTCATTTCTTGACCCCTAGGGACTGCCATGTAACATTCCTTGGTTCAAACCTTCTCCATTGTAATCCATTGTGGTTGCATTCCAATGTTGTTTACAAGTATCCGAGGAAAGAGAATTTCAAGATTCGTTATACTTTGACTCCTTGTTCCTCCATCAAGATTGTCCGTAGTCGTTCATTAGATCGGCATGCTGAAAAACATAACCAAACTCGTTTTGTACAAAAGCTGATAATACTATTGCTATCCAAACCAAAGCATTTTATACCACTCCACATTCTTTCCAAGTGTCGTGGCTATCTTTCCCTTCCCAAACCTCGTTCCCTTCTTTCAATGATTCATCGTTATCCTACTATTTTTGAACTTTTTTCAATCCCTTACCCACCCATACCACTAAATGCAACAAAGCTATATCCCCAACTTTGTGTTCGTCTAACCCCATCAGCGGCCTCTCTTGCTAGACAGGACTCCAATCTCAAATCGGCCATCTCTAACACCTTGGCTGAAAAGCTTCAAAAACTACTTATGCTTTCTACACACCACAGGATTCTCTTATCAAAGCTGGTTCACCTTGCTCCTGATCTAAGCATGCCCCCTAATTTTAGGTCTCGTCTCTGTAATGATTATCCAGATAAATTCAAGACTGTCGATACCTCATATGGTCGTGCACTGGAGCTTGTCTCATGGGACTCAGAGTTGGCAAGGCCTTTACCTTGCCTTCACTTTCCCACACGTGAGCTAATAGTTGATAGACCATCAAAATTCAACTTGTTGAGATTAAGAAAAGGGCTGAATTTGAAAAGAGCACACCAGGAATTTCTAATTAAGTTCAGGGATTTGCCAGATGTCTGCCCTTACAAAACTCCTGTGAGTGAGTTGGCTAAGGAGTCTCTTGAATCTGAGAAACGAGCTTGTGCTGTGGTGCGAGAGGTATTGGGGATGATGATTGAGAAGAGGACTTTAATAGACCACTTGACACACTTCAGAAAAGATTTTGGGCTGCCCAATAAACTTAGAGGGATGATTGTGAGGCATCCAGAGATATTTTATGTGAGTTTGAAGGGTCAGAGGGACTCTGTATTCCTGGTGGAGGGATTTGATGATAAAGGTGTTTTAATGGAGAAGGATGAAACTTTGGCAATAAAAAATCAATGGATGAAGCTTTTTGTGGAAGGGAAAAGGATGAGGCGGGAGAAGAGGAAAGCTCAAATATATGACAGTAAATATGGAAATGATGATGAAAATGATAATGAGATGGAAACTGACTTTGACGACGATTACGATGATGGTTTCGGGAGTTTATTTCAGTATGAGGATTTAGAATTTGAGGACGAAGGGAGTGACTTGCCAAGCAATAGGTCAAATGGCGACTTTTGGACTACAAATAATGTAAATATTATTATTGATGCAGATGGAGAACATATAGAACCTTGGTGACGGTTAATTTAGTTTGTTTGATGTATTTGGAGGATTAATCGGTTCTACAAAGTGCCTCTTCGGTTCGTATACCTTATTAAATTCAGAAGAAAGCACTTTGTTTCGATAAAGGTCAGCCTCCAATGCTTAATGGATGTTTAAATTTAATCTGTTGATTTTTAGAAAGGACTAAAGCTACTGCCTCAAGGCTCATCTATTTGTGTACATGATAGATCCCGATGAGTTTATCCTCTGCTGATATACCACCATACCTTCTCAAGCTATGTATAATTCGAACTTGGCTTGTCATGATTTTGTATCGTCTCATTATGTACAATTGGAGAACTTTCTAGACGAAATTCCCCCTCATCAAAGAGAACTCTTATTTAGTGTACAGGTATGCCATTACATAAATTAAGACAACAAATTCATGTCAAATGATAATATTAATATTCAAAGTTTGGCATCATTTCTACTACTGGGTCGTTGGCAATGAATGCATTCTGAAATTTTTTTTTCCCTCCCCTTCTAATAAGAGTTTTTTTTAATGGTTCGAGACTCGCTTGTGACGTTAATTTGTAGACACCTATCATGTCTTCATTCCTTCGATGGCTCCCGATCCCTGGCCTAAGGATGGACATGGACATGATTATTTGGGTATAGTGGAATGAAACTCCGATTTCTCGATTTCAAGAAAAAAATATATTTTTTTAATAACATTTTAGCCTTTTTTTTTGTTGAATAAACATGTGGTTGATAATTTTCTTTGCTTCTTGCTTCTCATTTGTAAGAAACAAAAAAAATTATCAAACCATTACCAAGTGCTATTTTGTTTTCCTTTTTTGTAAAACAGAAAACATGGAGTAAGAAACTGTTAAGGTACCAACCGAACACAAAAGACTTTATATCAATACTTGCGATTAGCCACACTACATCATGATATCACAATCAGAAGTTCATTGTAAATGAACACATGGCTGCGCCGTTTTATTTCAATAGATTAGGCTGATAATATTTTGTTCAATTTCTGGGGGTATAATGGATATCACATCGCATTAAGTTCTTCTTGGAAATTTGTTTTTCATGAAAGTCGTTTCCAAGATTTTATTAGTGCGTATATTAAAATCATCCTTTCTGCTTGAGCTCTTTCTATGTTCAATGGAAATGTGCTCCAATGTAACTGGATTACATCAATTTCCTGTCCCCCCAGTACATCAGGATATCACCGATTGTAGAGGGAGACTCTCCCGCAATTACACAAAGTAATTACAAAATATCACACAAGATAATCTAAACCATAAACTAACAAAATAAAAATAACCAACTATAGGGCAACTAGAATCCTGATCTTCAACGGCTAGAAAAATGGTCAACTATCTTGTATATTTCTCCTTCGGTAGACGTGGCGAATTGGTGGTCTGACAGAAACAAAGTCGTCACCAATGTAGACCTAAATTATTCTGTTAAACTTGTGAATAATGTCCAAAATCCCGCTCCCCTCTCAATGAGCTAGATAGGGTTGGCTCAGTACACAAGTAGCTCATGTTGTTGATATGTATCATATTGTATATTTGGTGGAGCATATTGGAAGGATCCTTCTAGCTTTGGTTGTATCCTTAGTGTATGCTCCTAAATTAATGAATTGGCTTCTGATGACTGCACAGTAACAGATATTCTGTGTGGACAGATACGGGTCAAACATTTTTATCCATTCTATGATCTGTTACATGTTCGCGTGTATCCTTAAGTTTCAGTCTGCAGACATGTTAATAGTATAGGCTTATTTCACTGCTGTATTCGGATGTTTGCTTAGCTTTTAATGCGCATAAGCATTATTTATTTTATGATATCTTTTGTACTTTCGAGTTTCCATACAGAAAATAGATAGGTGTTGCTAGACATTTGCGCTGACTAGACTTAGTTTCTTCTTGATGCTTGTGGGATATAATTGTTTGATGAACACACATCAATTATTACAAGTTGAAGACTTGGTTGTCTAAAAAGACACCCACACATTCTTTCGATCTGCAGAAAGCATACTTGAAATTTGTATAATGATCATCGTGCTCAGTGCAATTAATATGTATGCATTTGTACTAAGGGTGTGTTGGGATAAGTTTTACAGGGCAAACTCTGTTTTTTTTCAGTCACTTAAAAGTACAGAAAAATGTGAACATTTAGGAGTACTTTTAAAGGAAGGCTTAATTAGATATACTTAAAAATACTTGTAGAAAAGTACTTCACTCAGAAATACTACTCTAAAATGTCATCCTAAGTTATATTCATCGTGTCCACTCTTATGTTATTGATATGCATGCGCTTATGCTAGTTACTTCTACTGAATATTTATCTTCTAAGGGTCTAGGGAGGGTTTTGAGTACAGGAACAGCCCCAAGATCCGAGTACCACTGTTCTATCTATAGTATTACGACGGTCCTCCATTTTCTCTTTGATATGTAGATGCTTGATATGTGCGTGTATATGTACAATGTATGTATATATTTATATTCTATAATTAGTAAGCTCATTTGTTTCTCTACTAATGTTCTCAAAAGACAAAAAGTCAACAAATCAGGTACCTAGTTACCATGAGGCAACTTTGTGCAATGTAGGTGAAATCAAAGAAATCGATCAACTTTCAAATCAAGTGCTAATGCTGGTATCGGTTTGAGTTTCCAGATGTTTTTACCAATTCTTGGTTTGAATCTTTACTCGAATATATTAGCCTGGAAATTGCTGAAAACATTTTGCATAAAACAATTGTTCTGTAAAATCTATATAACTGGTTTGTGATACCATTCGATATATTGATTGTTTATCATTGTAGGATTTGTGACAATGTACCAGTTTTGACAGGTAAATGTGAAAGAGTTGCAAGTTTTTTAAGTGTATGGGATACTGTTTCAGGCTTTTCAGGGTTCATGCTTTGCCTCTTTAATAGCCAACAGAACCATCAAAGAAGCAGCTCTAAGCTCGACCAACCAACCATTTACTCTCCTTTTGTTGGCTTTTAAGACATTGCAAACTTTAATTGTCTAGAAAACCTCCCTCCAGATTGCTTCTCTTGCGAATATTCTGGTATGATATGTTTTTTTTTTTTTTTTGAGATTATAATATTAGGGATGGAGATTCGAACCTGTGACCTCATAGTTTTTGGGTATATTCTAATACTGCTGGGCTATTGCACGGCGTATGACATGATTAGTGAGGTTCAGAACCAAAATTTGACACTAAATACTAAAACTATGCCTCCACTACACTACTTAGGATCATGGCCTTCCAATTTCAAAAGTTCGCATTTCCCCAAATCAAACACTAATTCAACCTCCTACCTTCTTTTTAGTTTTCACTTCCAATCTTATTATTCCAATCCCTTCATTCTTTACCTACTTAATTCTTTTTCTAAAATCCTAATTTGAGACTTTATTAGTATCATAAGCTAGTGACTCGTCCTTCACTCTTGTAATTATTGTACCAAGAAAATTCGTGATCTTGAATAATCTTTATAAATTTAGGTAAAATAATTTCTACAAATTAAAGGTTCAAAGTTTGATTTTTTTTTTTTTGATATAGATATTCACACTATACTCGAGATAATCACGCATGTCCCTCGGCCAGCCACTTTTCCTACCTAGAATGTTTTTTTAAATAAAAAAATAGAATTTTTTTTAGTAATAAAAATTGTGAGATTTAAAACAAAAATGTCATGGTTAATTATGAGTATATTGAGACGCATTGAGGTATTATTTTTATTAGCAACAAAATCAAAAATTAATTTGTTGAAAATAGCAAATTTTCTACCTAAATATAAAATTATTTTCACTAAAATTAAAGTCGTATCACTTAATAGGGCCAAGTTATCATGAAAATAAATTGAAATAGTGGTAAAAGAATGTATATCCAAAAAATGATATTAAAAAAAATTAAATCATAGATTAAAAAAAAAATCTAAAAAGATTGAGATAACATTGAGCAATATTCTCACATAATTTTGAATGTTTTTGCTACTGAAAATATTCTCACATAATCATTTTTTTTCGAAAATAATATATATATTTTTTTCATTATTATTTTTTTTAATATTTTTTTATTCTTTTTAAAATTATTTTTTACTTGCATCATATTTATTATTTTTTATTATCATTTTTTTCCTCCCAATTTGAAACCGTACATTTCCTCTTATATACCTAAGGAAGAAAATAAAAACCAAGTCTAGAAGTAAATAAAAAGTAGTAATAATATTAACTAATCAGATCTATTATTTTAAGTCTCGGTGCATTAAAAATGTATATTATAATAATTGTGATATAATCAAATAATAGAAAGACGAGTTTAGTTCTATTATGATATCGAGATGGATAAGCTGAATTTTATTATAGATAAGAGGTGTTGTGTGTCACGTGACAATAATACAATAAAATGTTAGAACATCAAATATGGATGATTTTGTAGTCTCAAAAATATTAATAAAAAAATGGGGATTTTTCTGTAGGGTTATAAAAGCCAAAGAAATTTTGTGTATAACAAAATAATGTAATTTCGTATAGTAGAAAATTTAGTATAAAAGAACGCATTTTCAATAAGTTCAGGTAATAGCCTTCCTTCAATTCTGTGGATAACTTTCAATGAATATTTGAGCTAATGGCTTTCAATCAGTTTTTTTGATAAAGTTCAATTATTTTGTGCTGAGTTCATGGGATGATATGTGTAATATTTTAAAAGACGAGCAAAATTGGAATTATTAAAAAACAAATGAAAGTTTGATATGTGTAAATTATTTTTTAAAAAATATACATAATTAAAATAGGTTAATGAAGAGTTTCCACTTATCTTGATCTAGTCACTCCAATAGTTGGGAGTGACTCTCTTCTAAAAAAAAAATTGGGAAACGACTCCATATTACCACTTATCTTGACCTAGTCACTCCAATAGTTTCAAAGATATTCTTATTTGGTTTCAACTATTTTAAGTTGGACATGTTTGATAAAATTAGTATTATTTGTTGGGTAGATGGAACTTAAGAAATCGAAATATTATGAAAGAGCAAAAATATTTTAACAATTTTAATTTAAATGAGATTTATTGCCAAAATTATCATGCTGAGTTTATAGACGATGTCGGTATTAAAAATGAAGCACTCGCTAAGTCATAATTAGAAGTTGGATCATCAGTAGAATGAATATAAATTGAACTCTATTTTTAATTTTTAATTTTGCAGGTAACAAGTTTGGATTGAGATGCAATATTTCCTAATGGGAATGGCAAAACTACGACTTAGTTGGTGGGGTGATAGCTATTCAGGATGGAATTAATTGGGCAATGAAGCTCGGTCTTCAGCATTTAATAGTCGAGTGAGATGCATTCTTGGTTATTAACAAGTTGATTCATGAGAATGAAGATCACGCACAACTCATAGTGGTTATTATGGAAACTCATAATTTGACTAAAAGATTAGAATCTTATCAGTTTAATTGGTGTCCACTAAAACATCTTGCACATGGTTTGACTAAGATGGTGTTAAATGAAGCATTGAGGTTGTTTTTGGTTTGGAAAAGTGACCACTATTTATTTAAAGGAGTTAAACTCAGTTGTTATTCTATCTTCTATCCCATGATATGCTGTTGAACTAGATTATCTCAAATTATTTTGCTCTAAATATATATGTATATCCAATTTTTATTATTATTATTATTACTAGTTTAAACACAATCTACCTAATAATAAAAACATAATTTTACAAAAATATATAGAGAGAGAGAAAATAAAAAATATATAGAGAGAATAAAAGGTCAAGCTTTTGAATTTCCAACCCAATATAATTTATAACTAAAAAAACATAATTTAAAAATTCATAGGTTTGAAAGACTCAACCCATCAAAGTCAAACTCAATTTATGTAGACCTCTTCTTCTTGAAGCTTTCATATTTAATTTAAAAATACATATGGAAGATATTTACCATTTAATATTATAGAAATTTAACATAAGCTTCCAGCCTTATTATATATCACATTCCTCGTATATTTTTTTGTCACATATAAAAATTATGTGCATCTAATTAAAATGTTGGAGAGAGAAAGGTCGGTTTGCAAACTTGCTTAAAACCCCCCAAGCATCGTTATCACTTTCAGAGGCGCAACGAAACAAAGCCGTAAGAAGTGAAATCTTTCCCTTCATCCCTCAATTTCTTCTTCAATTTCATTGTTCTTCAGTTTCCTACCAACATTCCCTTTCTGATTTCATTATTGGCTTCTTTGCTGATTTCTAATTCTGTCTGACTACATTGTGTAATTCTTTTCTGATTGCTTAGCGTTTTGTTCTCTGTTTGATCTTTCGTGAGTATGGGTCTTGTTATTTCTGTTGATCATTGAATGGTTTGTTTCTCTGTTTTTTCTTTTTTTTTTTTTTCTATTTGTAATTAGACTTTAGACGGGAAATAGGAAATGGGGTCTTATGGAACTTCGGTATTTGCTTGAAAATGCATCTTGATTTCTTTCTATTTTGTGGGGGGTTTGTATGGGGATGTTGTAATTTTCTGCATTTGATCATAATTTTGCATTTTGGCTTGTGTGTTCTCTGTTTAATGGGTTGTGAACGTATTTATTTTGTCTATTCTTCCAATACGTTGCTCTGGTTCTGTTTGATGCAAATGCATAATATCTACAGTTTTTTTTTTCATCATGGAGTTATTGCAGAGAAATAGATTATTGTGGAGTGGATAAGCATGTCTGACCAACAGCAAAATAGGGATGAAATTGATTACATGGAGGGTGGGTATGAAATTGTTGATGATATCGAGAATGAAGTCTTTGGAGAATTGGCTGAAGAAGATTTTGAAATGGTTTGTTTTCTTTTATTTCCATCTGCTATAGCCCTTTATTGGGCTAAATTGGTTACTTGTGTATCTTGTATGTAACCTTTTGGTATTAAGTTTTTCAAAATTTCTTGCAGCTTACCAAGTCGACGGATATGTCGTCGGCCCTTGTGAGGAAGGGACTAGACATTCAAGGTATTCCATGGGATAGATTGAACACTACCCGTGAGAAATACCGGTTGTCTAGACTTGAACATTACAAAAATTATGAAAATATTCCTTCGTCTGGAGCAGCTGTTGATAAGGTATGAATTGTGATGAGGTTACTGGTGTTTTCTTTTTGAACCTTTACGGGGTTCAAAGGTCGAGGAAGTGGCTGTCATTGGCCTCGGCGTTTTTGGATGTTCTTACACAAAGTATTGTAGTAATTCTATCTGTCTTTCTAGGAATACAAAACAATAGAGAAAGGAGGGAACTACTATGAGTTTTTTAACAATACGAGACTGGTAAAGCCTTCTATCTTGCATTTTCAGGTATTGCATCTGACATTGTTCAATTCTCCCTTTTCTGCTCTAATTATAAGGACGATAAGTCGTACACCTTTATGTCATGTTCTATAGGTTAGTTAGTTCGTCACGTTTTAAAATGCCACAGTATAAGTCTATGCATATTTATCGTTAACAGTAACAGTTTCCTGGATCACTAGGGTCATACTATGGGTTGGTTGTCCCATTCTCTAGTTATATCTGGTAGATGGTGATTATAGTTGTTCTAAAATGTTCTATCATCTATGACAACTTTTTGTGTTAAATGATCTTTTCTTATGTTACATAATTTTTAATTGTGCCTTGTCTGGCGTCTGCGATGGGTGGCATTATGCTCAAAAGCTTGGGTTTTGAAGGTGTGCTCAACTCAAGGTCATAGATTCGAGACTCACCTGTGATATTAATTTGTAAACACTTCCTGTATCTCCATTTCTTCGATGTATCTCGGTGCTGCAGTTCTAGAGACGGGCCAATAGCTCTCTTTGGTTTAGAGGAGCTTAAGCTCTAAGTTTTCGGGTCATAAGTGCCTTGTCTGGAGACTGGACAGATTGCACACAATAATATAAAATAACAGAAATTCAAAGATGAAATACTTCTCTAATAATTTTGTTGTTATTGTTGGAGTCTCTGCTTATATCCTCCCTAAAAGCATCTGACGATGAAAATTTATTATATTTACTTTTGTCTTGCAGCTAAGGAACTTGGTATGGGCAACTTCAAAACACGATGTCTATTTGATGTCCAACTGTTCTGTCATGCATTGGTCATCTTTATCTGGCAACTTGTCTGAAATCCTCAATTTTTCTGGGCATGTAGCTCCTGCAGAGGTAGGTATCACACTTATTCTTGTTTTAAATAAATTAGGGAGATTGGATGAGAGTCAGAGACCAGCCTAAGCGTTGCTCCTGGTGTTTCTCTCATATTTGTACACAAATCTGCCGACTTAGTGACATAAATTTAAGTTTATACTATGAGAGTTTAGGTATAAAATGATTAATGTACATGTTACGTTGATTTAAAATAAGACTTTCCAGTTTCAAGGGTACAAGCTAAGTTTCCCTTTTAAATCATGTTTTGTTGCTGTTGATGGTAAAGGAACACTTGCACCTTTCAGTGATGTAGCTGCTACATTTTTTTCCATTTCTGTTTTTCTATGCACTGTTCTTACTTATTGCTTCTCCCCCTCTATTTATTGTACACGATCCTTAACTCCTCAACCCTTATTCTTTCTGTAATTGGTTTATGTTTATCGGGCGTGCAGAAACATGCTGGAAATTTGTTAGAGGGTTTTACTCAAACTCAGATTAGCACACTTGCAGTCAAGGAGAATTTTCTGGTTGCAGGTGGATTCCAAGGAGAGCTTACTTGTAAGGTCAGCGCATAGCTCACTTTTAGCACATTTTCTCATTTCGAATTTTGTTCGTTCATGAAAGTAGGACAGTTGGGACAACCCATCTCCTGGAAAAGGTCATTGAATGATATACCAAAGATCTTCAATCCTTCTGTTATATTATTAGTGTCTCGCATCAAATCAGTTCTATTTTCCACTCTATCTTAAATTTTTATAACTTCCATGGTTTGGTTAATAAGTGCAATGTAAAGAGAGAAATTTCTATATGAAATGCTTATAACTTCCATGGTTTGGTTAATTTTGTGCAATGTGAGAGGAATCATATCAATAACATTTACCATTTTTGTGATACCATGGTGAATTTTTCTTCTTACGGAAAAATGTCTGCCTTTTGTTCTGTTCCTGCAGCGTTTGGATAAACAAGGAGTAAGCTTCTGTACTCGCGCTACACATGACGATAATGCCATTACGAATGCTGTTGAAATATATGGCAGCACGAGGTAATTTTAGCACTTAGGCTGAGTCCTGTATGCGCGGAGTTAGAGTCTGTACTTGAATGTTGAATCAGCTGATACGTTTTTGCAGTGGTGAATTACATTTCATGGCAGCAAATAATGATTGCAGCATAAGAGAGTATGACATGGAGAGGTTTCAGCTTTTGAATCACTTCCATTTTCCTTGGTCAGTAAATGTATGTTCCCTTCTTTTTGTAATTACTATCTCTGTTTGGTCCATTATTTAGATTGGACCCCTCGGGCAGTCCCTACTTGCTGTAGACTTTAGTCCCTACGGTTTGGAGAAATCTACAATTCAATCCCTATGGTTTGAAAGATTAGAATTTAGTTCCTAAGGTTTGATATTATCTAAAAAATAGTCATGTCGTTTCGTAATTATTGGTGTATTAAATACGTAGTAGTTATTTTTATGTTTAATGATGAGAGTGAGATAAGTGATTGATTGGACAAAAAGAAAACGCATCAATCATATATCAAAAGCTACTTCGTACTTAATTCACCTACGATTTACAAATAACATGAATTATTTTGTAGGTTTTATCAAACCATAGAGACTAAATTCTATATTTCTCCAAACTATAGAGACTAAATTCTATACTTCTCCAAACTATAGAAACTAAATTTTATATTCCTTCAAATCATAGGTAACTTTCTTCAAACCCTAGGGACGAAATTTATTATTTACCCTAATAAAATAATATATTGAATGCAATAGGCGACAATGAATGTTATATTAAAGAATATGGTTTTTTGTAAAGACGTGAATTATTTGAATGTTCGGGGAAAATGGTCTAGTGATTCTTTGTGTATCATTCTGTTTGCTGCAGCATACGTCGGTGAGCCCAGACCGCAGGCTTATTATTGTTGTTGGGGATCACACGGATGGATTGATTGTTGATTCACAAAATGGAACGGTGAGGAAGTTTCTATATCTCATGCAGACAGAACTCTGTTATAATCTTGAATATTTGCATTTATGTAGGAGTTTATAGTTAATGTACTTTTTTTAAGTTCTTCACCTGGTTCATGATTTTGTTCGAGTTCTTTATCAAGTTATTCATTATGTTCGGTATAGGAGTTAGGGGTATTCATACATTTTTTTAAAAATCGATTTAATCGACCGAATTTAGTGCAGGCGGGCGGTTTTCATGTATATGTCGGTCGGAGTCAGTTAGAAAATAGTTAACGGAAACGTTTTCGGTCAATTTCGATCGGTTAAGTCGGCCAGTTAATAAATATTCCTTTATACAATATTAATACTTTTCATATATATATATATATATATATATATATATTTAGATTTAGATTTCTTATTCAATTATTGTAAATTAACTTGATTCGACAGACTTAACCCAACAAACTGACCGACATAACTGATCGGTCGATTCGATTTCATTTTCAAATATACCGATATGGTCGGTTTGGTATCAATTTTCACTGAAAATTGACATTGACCGACCGATGAACATCCCTAATAGGAGTTACTTCCCTGCTTTCTAGTTTCTGAGAAATTGCTCGTTTTTTACTTTTTCATTAGCTTCATTGGGCTTCACCTAATTCTAGAGCTAAGCTTAACTGATAGGATGTATAAGAATCATAATGGAGGATTATGAATTTGAATCCTTGCTTCCATTACTTTTGTAATTCGGAAACAAAAAGTATTCCTGCCGTAGCTCAGCAGCATCGATGTACGTCCAAAGACCACGAGGTCACCGATTTGAATCCCTAGTCTCAATCGTTTTTAATCTAAAAAAAGAAACAAAAAGCATTCCTATGAATGTAACATTTCTGCAATGCAGGTTGTGACATCATTTTACTTCCGCCAACCCCTAGGCATCAAATGAACATTAAGAACATAAATTTGGGTCTGATTCTTTTACTTAAGAGTAGAAATAATGTTTGATATGACTTTTGTTTTTTTTTACTTAATTTCGGTTAACGTTTTCATGTGTAAGATGCCTTAAGATTCTGCTGTACAGAAGTGACGGAATGTATTGAAATTTGTTGTAGACTATAGGCACGGTAGTCGGTCATCGAGATTACTCGTTCGCTTCTGCTTGGCACCCTGATGGTCGCATGTTTGCTACTGGCAATCAAGACAAGACGTGCCGAGTATGGGATATAAGGAAGCTTTCATCACCCATTGCAATTCTTAAGGGATGTATCGGCACTGCTCGATCCATTCGTTTTTCATCCGACGGTCAGTTCATGGTGGTTGCTGAACCTGCAGATTTTGTACACGTGTATAGCACGAGTGCAGATTACGGAAAGAGACAAGAGATCGATTTCTTTGGAGAGATCTCGGGGGTGTCATTGAGTCCAGATGATGAGTCTCTGTACATAGGAGTCTGGGATAGGACATATGCAAGTTTACTTCAATATAACAGAAGGCATATCTATGGATATATTGATTCATTCTTGTAGTGTCACTTTCTAGAAAGAGGTTAAGAAGAAAGGGTTTTGAAAGTAAGTATTTGGTAGGAAATGGGGAAATGGTTCTCTTTTTGCTATGTTTGATGTTTATTTGAAAGTGAAAATGAATGGCTGTCAGGTGATTGGAAATTTTCTTTTCCTTTAGATATGTTTCATGAACATTAGCTAAGTTTGGTCAACAGTAGAAATGATTTTTTTTTTTTTTTCTTTTAAGAATTGATTAAAAGCTGCTAAGTGGCTTAATTGTTACATTTTCTTTATTTATGAATGTGTAACGTGGTAGTCCATGATTTGGACCAGCTTTGAAATTCGGATTTGGCATTTTAACACGAGTCCTTTTAGCATGTTTTATCTTTACTCGCATGAGTCTTAGAAAATTTTTTAAGAAGTCACTCAATCTAATACTACTCTAAATTAAACACGATTAACTATGAATTTTTTTCAATTGAGCTATCGAAAAAGAAGGTGCACCTTGTTGGTATAGTTATTAAGCCTTTATTAATCATGGTACTATATCTCAATATTCTTTTTATTCGGATGTAGACTTGATTCATTCATGTATTCCTCCTAATCAAGGACATTACATGCCTTTTTTTAACTAGGAGGAGGTTTTTTTATTGTATATATTTCATGTTAATCAAATTTTAGGTATGAAATTTTAATTTTTGAAATTGAAATTATATAGATCTAACATTTTTCAAACAAAAGGAATCACATTCATAATTTAACCTTTTTTCTTCCATTTATTATCAATGTGAAATTTATATAAGCAATTCTAAATGTTTCAGTCATAATAACAATATGAAGTTTTGAGAGATTTTTTTCTTTTAGCTATTGAAGTCTCATTGTGAAATATCCAACAAAAATAGAAAGTTAAAATATCTAACAGAAATGAATAGAAAGTCACCTAACATTTATTATCCGTGTGTTGCGGTTCTCAAATTTATAAATAAAAACAAAAAAGAAAAATTAAAGACCATTTCGTTTTTTATTTTTTGTTTTTGAAATTCAAGTTATAACTATTACTCCAACACATAATTTTCAAGACTTTGATGTTTTTCTCTTATTTGTGTTTTTAAAAGCAAAAAACAAATTTGAAAGCCAAAATTCCTGTTTGATAACTATTTTGTTTTTCGTTTTTGTTTTTAAAATTTAAGTTTACGTTTATCTCAATTCTCTACTTATGTTTCATATTTTCTTTAATTAACTATACGGATCCTAACTCAATTTCATGAATCAAAATAAATATTTTGATTTTTTTTTTTTTTTGCTTTCAAATTTTGGTTTTGTTTTTAAAACACAAGTAGGAGGTAGACATCAAAGTCATAAAAATTATGTGTTGAAGTGGTAGTTGTAAGCTTAAATTTCAAAAATCAAAAATCAAAAACAAAAAACGAAATACGATTACGAGGCTGGCACGGCCGTTAACAAAGCTCGACAAGCACGTCGTAGAAAACAGATTCCAAAGCACATAAGGGTACGGAGCACCGGAGTTGGCGTGCCAGAGCATAAGGGTGAGAGAGAAATGCGACGTACACGGGTTCGGGGTGATGATTTTGGAGATTGTGACGGGAAGAAGGCCGGCGGAGTATGGAGAAGACAATGTGGTAATATTGACAGACCATGTGAGGTGTTTGCTAGGGAGGGGCAATGTGTTGGATTCTGTAGATCCAAACATGAGTGGTGCCAATTTTGAAATTGGGTTTGGTATGCACATCTCAAATTCCTTCAAGCAGACCTTCAATGGCGGAAGTGGTGCAGATTCTGCAAGTTATTCAGGCTCCACTTCCTCAAAGAATGGAAGCATTTTGAGAAGATCAATTTGAACTGTGCTTCCTGACTCCGAATCGAATTATTTGAAACTCGGAAGTGGGATATCTTCTACATTATGACGGCTTGTTGCAAGTAATTGCTTATGCCTTCGGGTTTTTAACTTTCTTTAATTCTTTGTTTTTTATTTTTTTGATGGTCATGTGAATTTAACTTTTAATGATTTTGTCTTTGTGCCTTTGTTGAAGATGAAAAGCTTTCAAGTGTAAAAGTGGCAAATTCGAAAGCAAGTGAAACTTCATGTGAAGGTAATTAACATAGTTTGGTTGGTCTGGTAAATTGACCATGCAAATTAACTAAGTATTGATTTGTTAACTTTAGGACAGCAAATTAACCAACAGGAAAAGCCCGTATAACTTCGTCAAACCAATGTTGATCGACTTGAGGACTCGTTTGGAAGATAACTGGTAAAAGATAAAGCTTATTGAAATTCAAGATCCCGCCATCGAGCATCGTCTCTTTCTGAAAGAGATAGACGAGCCAACCGCTTAACCAAGTCTTTATCAACCAACTTCGAGCAAGGATGCATAGGTAGAAAACTAAATAAAAGCTCAAAGATCCTATAACTCAATTCCACATAATAGAAGATGACTAAACCTATACCTATTGATAACAATCTACCCAACCAGACAAAATGGAAGGGAAAACGTCGGCATCGTAAACAAATGCAAGTGGGCTCTTCGTTTTCTCTCCCATTTTAAAATAGACATTACAATTGTTGCAAAATAGAGAATTAAATCATTGACTTTTAAATAGTTAGAGAATATTTCATATCCATGTAGTAAACTAAAGAACAAAGCGCAATCCTCAATACCAGGCATCAAACCAAATCACATTAATAAGTTTTCGGAAAATTTCGAGACAAAAAATGGTAATATATTAAATTAAAAATAGATTACAGAAACTCTACGAGTAATATCAAAACAAAATCTCTTATCAATTTCATATGCAGCATTACAAAAGGAAGCTAATTGTCATGCAGAGCCTTCATCAAATGAAGTCTGTTGAAACTCTGTCCAGCAACCCTGAAAATTTTTCATTGCACAAAATCATTATTCAACTCTCTGAAGAGAATGGGATTCATTTTTGGACAATCATACACAAAAAATAAGACTCAAGGCGAGTCGGTGTTATACCCATTAATTTGGTTGCAGTAGTTCGCCACTTGATTCGTTATGAGATAGCTATCCAAACGCGATGGCTCCGGCAGTGGTTTAAATATGGGGTTTGCAGGATCCTCCTCGGGGAGCGGCTCTTCTCCTGCTGCCTTCCTCATCGTGTTCTCAACCCTATGAAACAGATTCCGTAAAGTTATGAGTTCATTTCGCAAAAACACATCTTACAACAGTTCTCTTGTTGTGATAGTAAGCAATTAAGAAGCTAATGAAACAACACATTTGTTCTAAAACCGAAAAAGAATTTCCAACCAGGATCTTTGAATGCACACGAATAAGGAAAAATATATCTTAATTTTCCTAAAAAGATTTACCTTCTCTTCTGAAGCCATGCTTGCTGCTGAGCTTGCTGGCGAGTTAGGCTACGATAATAGAATTGGAACTGGATAAAGAAAATATATTTATATTGTGTCACAACCAATCATAAAACAGAAAGTAGAGGGAAAAAATATAACAAAAAAAAGAACTTCAGGATAAATAAACCTTCTGCTGCTCCACCGACAAATCATCCATACACTCGATCAGAAATTCCACATTCCTCTCCATAAATGGGTTAGTTGAAAGTTGCAGCCGATCATAATCACACTGATAAGGCAATGTTCTATTCAATAGTAAATAAATCAATGGTAAAATTTAGATCACCTACAATGAGAGCAGTATTATAAGTCCTTACCTGGGTGACTGGAGACTCGGCTTCAAGCTCTGTCATAAAAGCACTAATGAGAGCTGAATTTGAAACTTTGATCTGAAAGGTACAAGAAATATGACAATGATCGGATTATATTTTTCACTCACTGAACCATAAAAAATAGCAGCATGGGCTAAAATATTTTTCTATACGAAGCATCCAGGTACTAGAATAAGACGTTGAAAAAGATAAGAGACTAAAACCTAGGACATTAGAGAGTCTAGGAACCAAAACCATAAAGGCTTAAAAGTGTAGGAATGTTCGAAGACCAAAACAATATTTAAATTTTAACCCACATTGAATGCACAGAAAAAGAAATAGGCATGGAAAATTAGTACACGCTTATCACTCTATCAACTTTTATGATAATTTTACAATGCCATACAAGAAAAATGGCTATGCAGGCTCAAGTGACTTACAGGTATTTCTTCAAAGATATCCACCCATGAAAAGTTTTTCTCCCTCAACCTATGGAAGCAAGACAAATAAATTACCAGCAACTAACTTAACTTAAATGAATAATAGCAATGAAATTACGTACATCTCTCCTGTAAAGTTGTTACTGCGGTAAAGCTCCATAAAGGAATCTGAAAGCTTCAATGCCTTGAGAGCTAAGACACCTTGATTAGACCTTGATGGGTCATAAATTATGCAGACGCAACGCCTTATGTTTTCCTGCAAACTTATGTGTTAAAATATTAATTTAAAGTAAAGAATAAGAAAAATGTGCCACTGCAAGGATATAAATGTTTACAAACTCTGTTAGTTAATCAGAAAAGTTGCAGTCATAAAGATCCAAACTCATAAGTCATAAAACCTTAAATAATTTAGAGGTCTCAATTCTGAGATAAGGAATGCGTATAAAGTGGAAATTATTACCAATAATAGAAAATTATAACAATAATTCAATGATGAATAGCATAGAAATAAAGAATGACTAAACTAATACCTGATAATTCATAAAGGTCTCAATCAGCTCTACTGTCTGATATGAACCTAAGAAGGTTGACTGGTACCTGAATATAATTAAATAAAATATTAATCAGTCCACATGAACAATGAGAAGAAATGAGTTTCAATCCATCTTTCTATTAATTCAACCAAGCCAGCCAAAGAGCTCCACCAATATGACATGGTGGGTCAAAAATTATCAAATACCATCATGCACAACGGACAGACATAGAAGCTTCTTCTGGGCCTCTGGCGTTCATCAACCTTTCATTTCTATATTACAAATTCAAAAAACATGTTTGCATCTAACCAAGATGCTAGAGCACAATTTTTAATCATTAATACAACGTATACGAACATCAGGCTTCAGCCATGGCCCATAATCTCCAATAGTTGGACACACATAAAATAGTATCAATTGCATGCTACCCTAGTTTTTTTTAGAATCCAGAAACAAATCAAATCTAATAACACTAAATGAACAACGAAAAACAATTAAGACATACGGAGGTAAAAAGGACAGGATACACACAACAAGTGAATAAACAAAAGCACAGATAACCCAAATGCATATGCACATTATTTGCCAATTAATAATGCTGAATACTCCATGTAAATGCACTAATATAAAAGTAAACTTACCATCCGACAGTATTATTATCAACATTAACTTCTCTCAGACATCTCATCATTTCAAGCTGGTAATTAGCACCATCAGCTTCAATCTCTTCATCCTCCTCCCGAGTCTAACATATACATGTTAAAAAATTATAGAAGGTTAGAAAATAAAAAAAGAAAAATGAAAACTGCCCAGAACTAAAAAACAACACAAAAGTAACTGTTTCGCCATACCGGAAAGGGAAAGCAATTAGTGACTTCAAGAACGCTACCGACATCTAGCCCAAGGAGTTGCCCAGTCACAAGGGATGGTGAAAACTCCTTGCAATGCTTGATTATCTTCAGTATAGCCTGTAGAATTCACACAAATGGTTTTTACCTTCTGGAAACACTACCAATCACTAATTGTTTGCCCTATATATATATGATCAACCAAAGAATGCAATCATCGATTCTGAATTCAAATTGGATGGTTAACTAACTACCACATTACAAATGGAAAGTGGGTTAGCATAATCCTAAATACTCCGTCGCAACCCCTGAAAACAAACGAATTTCGAACGAACATCATAGAGACATTGAATTTATCGGAGGAGGAACTCACTGGACGATTAAGTTCTAATAAGTTCAATCTGAACCAGACGCAAAATAATAAAAAGAATAAGAGAAAATTACCAATCCTTCAATCTGAACGACTCGGAGAGGGGAGGCGACCTCTTCAGTTGCAGCGACCTGAAGAAAAGATCTAGCCATCGCTGCACCACCACAAAAGAATTTATAAACAACGAAAACAAACCCATAATCAAGCTGCAGAATCGAAATTCAAATGCACGAATGAAGAGGGATAGAAGAATTAAAGGGTTTGTACTTACTGTTAGCCATGATTAGCGATTCGCAAAGCTCAAGGGAGATACAAGAATGAGCTGATGGAATCGCAGAAGCAGCTTGTGAATAAACCCTACCAGCGACGGCACAGTCCGGTGATGCGCTAGAGGAGAAACGGTTCCATCTTTGGGCCGAGCCGAAGTTAAATGGGCCAAGTTAATGTTGAAATCTTTTAATACAGGCCCAAAGTAAACCCGAAAATACCACTATTGGGCTAGGATTTTTATAGGCTAAATATTGTTTTTTAGTTTTTTGTTTTTTAATCATATTCGAACTTTTTTTTTTTGAAGAAAAAAAAAATATTCGAACTTAATTACATTGCACGATTATTTTGATACCTACCTCTTAATTATGTTTATAAAAAAAAATAATAATAATAAAAGATGAGAAAAAACTTTTAAATTCTTATTTTGATCTATATAATTTGGTTAGAATTTAATTACATACTTAAGAGAATATGAACATAAGTAAAGACATTAATCACGGTGAAATGATTTAGTGGTCAAGAAATATCTTTAAGATTGAGGTAATAGGTTCAATCAATAATGCTAGACAATATATATATCACGATATAGTTCGAGTTTCTCAAAAAACAAAATTAAAATTGATTAAGAAATATTGTGTTATCTATCAAATATTTTTTTAAAAAATAATATAATTAAAATAGGGATTCTACCACCAGTTTTTTAATATGTTGGTGGTGCATGTAGGATACAATTAATAGTAACTGGTAAAAAATATTAGTTAATTTAAGCTAACAATCGATGATTTTTTATTATAAATATTCAAATAATTTGAACAAACTCAATCAAATTTAATATTGAAACGTACCCATACCTTCTATGTATTAAAAAACAGAGGTAAAATATCACGAAATAAATGAGTAACAACAATTGTGAGAGAAATATATTATAATTTTAATTTCAACATTGGACTTATAGTTCAATTAATCAAACAACTAATATTAAAACATAAAAGTAATAATAAATTAAAAGTACAAATGATTAAAAAAATTAATGATACAAATAATTTATAAAATTGTAATAGCGAAGAGTATTTTTTTCAACTTTGTAATGTCGAGTAGCATTTTAGAAACCAAACTATAACGATTCATATCCAAATATAATGATAGGAATATTTCTGAAATATTTGGTAAAGTTCAATAATATTTATGAAACTTTTCAGAGTTGAAGGGCAATTTTGAAAAAATCCAAAAGTATAGAGGTATATTTGATAATTTAGTTTTTTTATTTTTTATTTTTTGTAATTTTAAATAAAATTTAAAACAAATGAAAAGAAAACTCACTCATCGGCTCCTTGTATAAAAGGCGTTGATAGATAATCTTAAAACCCTAATAAGGTTTCTCTCAAGAACAAAACGCAGCCTGTCTGGATCTCCGGCCGGAGATCGGAATTTCGATTATCCGATCGGCGATTTCTTGCGGTTCGAGAGAATCTGACAGAAAACAAAGGCATCTCAGAAAGCCAGTTCCTCTGTTTTTCCCATGGGTTCTTGGCTCGCTATGATGCCTACACTTTCTTTTAATTTCTCACGATCCTCATCTTCGCCTTTTGATTTACGAAACATAACTCCATTATAGGATTTCGATTCTGCCGTTTTTTGAATCCTGATTTTTCTTGTATGATTATTGATTTATCTTGTCCGTGTTGATGATTTGTTTTCATTTTTGTTTCAGAACATTCAGAAATTATATAGAAAAGTTTAACTATGAGTTTCATCTGTAGAAGCATCATTAACCACTGAAATTGAATATTAGTTTCGAAATCACCGATCTAGATTCAGGTATTTCTTTTTTATTTGTTAATTTTTATTTATTCTTTAACATGATTTCATTTTCATAAATCAAATTTAAAAAATCCTTCCGATAATTTTAAAACTTATCAAATTCGATTGAGTTTTGCAATTTTTTTTTAAATATATTAATTATATATATATATATATATATTAAAATTTGATTACATTTATGAGTGAATTAACGTAAATTAAACAAAAAAAAAAATCATAGATCAATGGAGGAATGTGGATAAGATTTCACCCAACATTCTGATCCAAACAAGTTTTCCTACCATTTTTCTTCGATATATCATTTTTCTTATAATAATTTCTCTTATAAACACTTAAATTTCAACATAATTTTCTGTCATTTACTGTTATAATATCGAAAAAGTTGAGATCGTTACGAAGTTTTTAAGATAGGTAATATTGAAATAAATGTTCACGATAGTTGAAAATTCAACCATTGTAATTTGCTGGAATTAAGACATAAAAAATTCTAACTAAAAAAAAGAAAAAGACAGATTTTTTAATATTTATAATTTTGTGAAAGTTAAAATTGGAAGGCAAGAATTTGTTATAATAATTAGGTAAATTATAAATTTGGTCTTTATAATTTTGAAGAAAGTTAAAATTTAGTATTTATTGTTTAGATAAATAGAAAATTTAGTCTCTTATTTGAAAAAAAATATAGAATTTAATGTACATGATTGGAAAAAAAAATAGAATTTATTTTTCAGATAAAATCTATAAAATAGTCTATCGATTAGATAAGTGATATAACTTTTGATACATGAAATGATGTCTTTTGTTCAATCAATTACCAACTCAAACACTTTAAGACATTTTTTGAATTATAAAAAACTAAATTACAATGAAATTTGAGGCGAATTTGAAATTGTTACAATTGTGTAACTATACTACGACATTCAATTTGTTAGATAATGTTGTTACCACAATATATTAATACTGAAATCAATACAATATGAATTTTCGATTTTCAATCTTTAGGGGTTGTTTGTTTGTAAAATTGTGGACGGTTTAGAAATGATGACTTATTTTAAGTGATTATAAAGAAGAAATGGTAATAATAGCTCGTTTGTATAAGATTTTTAAAAAGTGATTATAAAAACTGTTTTATAAAATCTTCGTAAACACTTAAAACAATTGAAGTCTAAATTTTTAAACCTTTAATTAAAACTTAAAACTTTGTTTATGCTCGGACTAAAGCTATAATTTACCCTAAAAATTACTAATAATTATAATAGCCATTGTTTGGCAAGTGTTATCTCGTGTATGACTAGGCCTGCAATTAGCAAATACATAATTCCGCAAAATCCAAAACCTCCATTGAAGAGCACCAATTGCCTCAGATTCTTCTCCACTTCCCATTTTCCATTACTCAATCCTCATTGATTTCTCCTCTCTCCTTCTCCACTGGCACCCACCTCTGTTTACACTCCTACGATGGCGGCAGCCTCCGCCACTCCCTTCTTCTCCGCCCCATTTCCCTCCTCTTCCAATCAACCCCAACGCCGCCATCGCCGCCCTATTGCAATTACCCTCAGACCCTTTTCAATTTCAACCCCCAACTTCCCTCTCCAACTTCCCTTTTCCCTAAATTCCTCTCCGATCTCCCGACGCCGCCGATTCGCGGCGGAAGCCTCTATTGGCGACGGCGAGAGCGGTGGTTCGACCCCTGTCTCCGACGACGGCGGATTTGTCGGCGAGGACGCTGCTACTTTTGATCTTTCCCAGCAGAAATTGGCTTCGTGGGCTTATTTTACTGTGATTCTGGGGGTTGTTCTGTTCGTGTTGAATGTTGTTTGGATTGATAACTCTGCTGGAGGAGTTGGGAAAGCCTTTCTGGATGCTGTTTCTGAAATTTCGGATAGTCATGAGGTTCCCTTTTCTGTTTCCCTTAATTTGATTTCCCATTGTTGGAGCTGAAGATTGAATATAATCCTGCTGGAAAACACCACCATGTTAAAATTCATATGGTTTGTGGGTATAAAACTCTTGAAATTGTAGTTATTAGAAGAGTTTTTGTTGAGTTCGTTTCTAATTTTGGGCTTCGTCTTGTGAAGTGGATAGATTTCCAACAATCATGGAGCGGGGTGGCTTAGTGGCTAATAGTGGTTTAAGTAAGAGATAATAGGTTTAATGTATGGTAGCTACCGACGAAGTTTTTAATTTCTCTACAAGTTTTCTTGATATACAAATGTTGTAAGGTTAGACACTATGTATCGTGACAATAGTCAAGGTGTGCATAAGTTGCATGAACAGTAACAAATATCAAATGGAAAAAATAGATAGATTTTGAATTTCACGGTCGGCATCTTTGAATAATTAGAGACAAATATGGAATAAGTCCAACTCAGTTAATAATATGTGTATCATTGCTCATGGATGTTAAAATTTAGTGACAATGAAGATTTGATGGATAACACTTGGTTTGTTAACTGTCAAGGATGAAATAAACTGGAAAAAGTCTTATTGAGTCTTTTTCTAGTGAATCATTGGGGAGGGAGGGAGGATGAACATCGCTTAATCTTTGAACCTTATTCAATTACATGAATCTAAGCCGTGAGACATTCTACTGCAGGTTGTGATGTTGGCCCTCACCTTCATTTTTGCAATTGTTCACAGTGGTTTGGCAAGTCTCCGAGAACAGGGTGAGAAGCTTGTCGGAGAACGAGCTTTTCGGGTTCTGTTTGCAGGCGTTTCTCTGCCTCTGGCTGTCAGCACTGTGGTAGGTTCCTTCTCTTTTTTCCTGCAATGTGCTTGAAGTTATCTTAATACATTTAATTCATTCAAGTTCTCTCAATCCATACCCATATTGACTTGTTTACACTAAGGAGTTGTATCCAGGTATACTTCATTAACCACCGATACGACGGAGTACAGTTATGGCAGCTCCACAATGTTCCGGGATTGCACCAACTTGTGTGGCTCAGTTCGTTTATCTCCTTCTTCTTCCTCTATCCTTCGACGTTTAATCTGCTAGAGGTTGCAGCCGTCGATAAACCAAAAATGCATCTTTGGGAAACCGGCATCATGAGAATAACTAGGCATCCACAGGTATGTTTATGTTTCAGTATCTTGAATGTTCATTCCATTTCATTGCTGTTAATTTGTGGCTTTGGTTTGAATCTGTTCGGCACATTTTGTTTATCAATTGATCAATTTATGTCAGAATTTTATTTATGTTTAGATTGTTCGATTAGGCGTCGTGAAAAGATAACTAAACTATATATATATCACATTGCACGAGTTTTCACGCAATTGTTACCTTTAGTCTTTCGAAACAAATTCTAAAACAAGAAGATGAGAGAAAATCAACAAATATATAATTCTAGTGACATCTTGTATAACTTAGTGATCAAAAGTTTACGGATTTGAATTCCTCTTTTCAAATAAAAAATGAGAGAAAAAATGGATTTCATGTTATCTGTTCGAGGTCAGAAGTTGTTATTTCAAGAGGGGATGACAAAAAAAAAAGAAAAAAAAAAAAAAAAACCAAGCCAAGCATTAAAGGATATTTTTATAAACACTGAACAAACCAAATCTTGGCTTCTCTTTGAAGATGGTTGGGCAGGTGATCTGGTGCCTTGCTCACACTGTCTGGATTGGGAACTCAGTTGCAGTAGCAGCTTCCATCGGGTTGATAGGACACCATCTGTTCGGGGTATGGAACGGTGATAGGAGGCTAGCAAAGCGATACGGGGCCGACTTTGAAGTGGTGAAAAGGCGAACGAGCGTCGTCCCGTTTGCTGCCATTTTGGATGGTCGTCAAAAGTTACCCGACGACTACTACAAAGAATTCGTTCGGTTGCCGTATCTATCAATCACTGCACTGACCATAGGTGCATACCTTGCTCACCCTCTTATGCAAGCTGCCAGTTTCAGGCTTCATTGGTAAGCCTTTTTGTATGCAGCCAAGTGTTTTGTATCAGAATCATACATCATTTTATAAACCAAGGCATCATAGAGGATAGAGGATAGTGAAAATTGAGCCAATACTTAATAGCCTTAATTATTATATAATTACAAGTACAGCACTTTGAAAAGATTAGTAAATAGAACAAGCTCCTATAAAACCTTTTGAAATAATAATAATAATCATTCTCTTCTCTCTTAACGATAGCCTTTGTCAATAGTATTGGTAGTGTATGAAATTTTCACTGCTAACTTTTATCATCTCAATTTCTTATATATATATATACAACAGTTATGGTACATTTCATTATCCTTTTGCTGTACATTGATCCACATTTGATCTTTATACTTTTATTTGGTTCTATCCCTTAGATATATTAATCCACATTGAGATCTGCAAATAAGAAAACTTTATTCTAAGGGTTGATTCTCCCTCATGGAATCTCCCTTTTATCTATTATTAATACTATTAATAATGATTCCATATATTATTTTGATCTTGGCAACCTCTTATATTGAGGAGATGTCCTCTGTATTAGGAGTGTACATGAGTTAGGTTAAGAGAATTTTTTGGACCAATTGGATTGATAAATTACTCGTTCAACATTATGGATTTAAGAGATCTGAATCGATCCTTATATTTTTGGATTGGGTTGAGTTTGATAGTTCGAGTTCTTGATTTCTATGTACTTAATAGTTTTAGTTATTAATTTTGAAATATATAGAAAATTAATGTGTTTTTTTTTTATAAATTTCAAAATATTTTAAACTTATGAATATAAATAATAAACTATGTTCTTTTATATAAATTATATCTACAAAACATTTTTAGATATCATAGTTTTAAGATCTCTCCATTTTATCAATGGTGTGAGATTTCTTTTAGAGAATTTGACAAAAATGTAATATAATAACTTTATATATATATATTCATATTCATTTAGTTTTTGTAACTTTTTTATGAATACATTTCTTTTGGCGACTTTATTTTTGTTTTTTGGTATTTTAAAAACTAGTTTTATTAATTTTAAAATATATAGATTTTTTTTTCTTATTAATATTTTTGACGTATAAATATAGAGGATAAATTATATTTTTTATAAATTATATATACAATATATTTATAATATATATCGTGGTTTTCTAATGCTCTATCAACACTATTTATGGTGCAAAATTTGGTAAGGATGCAATAGAAGAAAGAGATCTTTTGTAATTTCCTCATTTCATAGTATTTCAATCATCAATTAAATTATTTTTTACAAACAAAAAATTAAAATTTTTCTTAAAGGTTAGTAAATAATTTTGAATATTTCATCCTAATAAAAAAAAATGTTATTATATAGTTAATTTTTTATTAAAAAAAAGTTGGTGGTAAAAAAGGTAAAATTATAGAAACGTTAATTACTTGATTAAAATTTTAGCCATAAATTAATATAGAAATGTTTTCTAGCTCCCAAACTTTCGAACCTGTATTCACCACGAGTGAAACAAATTTTTTTAATCATTAAATAATTAAACATAAAATTGATAAAAATACCATATAAATGTACGAACAAATTAAATAAAAAGAAGTAAATAATACGTAAGAAATTAACAAAAAGAATGCATTAATATAAAAAGAAAATAGAAAATGGAAAAAACATAATAGAAGATTCTGTTGGTTCCCTGACCCGACCCGACCCGACAATCCACAAATACACTATGTCTTTCTTCTTCCCTCCCAACAACAAATTCCAAAATTACATGGATTAGAAAAAATAAATGAAAAGAAAATTCATATATATTATAATCTGAGTACGTGTCAAAAGCTAATTGGCTACAACGACAGCCAATGACTTATAGAAACGTGTAATAGTGTGCACAAACGATCCATGCAACTCTGTGTGTAATGATCGAAATCACCATTCTTCTTCCTCTTGTTCATCATGATCATATCTGCAATGTTATATATACTGAACTCTAATGGAAAAACAACCGATCTCATCTCTGTTTTTTTTTTTCTGTTGATTAAATCTTCGTTGAATTCGTGTGATTAAGTGAGACGAGACATGATCATCAACCTAATGCACTAAATCCACCTCCCTTCATCATTTGCTTAAACTCTTTGTAATTAACCATTCCATCTCCATCAACATCGACCTTCATGATCATCTTCTTGCAATCCTCTACGGTTCTACCCTGTTTAAGCCCCAAGGAAGCTAGAACTGACCTCAATTCCTCGACGGTGATGAATCCATCGCCGTTCTGGTCGAAAACGTTGAAGGCTTCTCTCATATCCTCCTCCTCGTCTCGCTCGTCCATAATCGACTGGTAAAGATCTCCAAACTCGTCAATGTCGACGCATCCATCGTGATTGACGTCGATTTTCTCGATCATTTGAGTCAGATCTTTGTCAGGGATGAAAATCCCCAAATTCTCCAACGAATCGTTTAGTTCCTTCTGCGTGATTCGCCCGTCGCCGTTGCGATCGAACATCTGGAATACTCTTCGTAGTTCCGTCGGATCCATGGATTACGACGAAGATTGAGGAGGACGATTGTTGGTTTTCTGGGAAGAGAACAGGAATTAATGTGGAAAATGGAGAGTGTAAGAAGGGGAAAATGGCTGGAAAATTGGGAGGCAGGAAAATGTATGTGGTGGAGGCTGTTTGGTTGGCGAGAAAATTCAGGAGAGAAAATTAGGGTTTGCGAACGAACTTCCAAAACAGAGAGAAAATCAAAATCGGTGAAAATGAAGAAGATGATGAACCAACGGTTTCAACGACGGAGGCCTATTTGAAGAGCTCGCCAAATTCACGCGTTATTTGGGAGGGAATATTTTTTTAGTTAAAAGAAGAAAATAATTATTTTTGTTTTTATTTTTTTACGAAAACGCGTAGTCATTATTGTAGTTTGGTGGGTGGATTTGTCACTTAAATAACAATTTATAAATAATTATAAACTTAATTTAATTTTTCACTATGATTATGTTTTTTTTTTTTTTGCTATATGTTTTTTTAGTACAACTTGGGAGGGGACAACAAATCCTACGTAGAACGGTATTATACTAAATTCGAATCACTGATCTATTGGATGCTAATACATCATTAATGGTTTGTATGTAATTGTACTTTTGAGTGAAAATAATTTATAAATGGTCTTAGTATTTGTATTTTGTGTTGCTTGCTTAATTGGATAACACGTATAACTTGTTTTAATTAGTTCATTCATATAGTTATAGTTTGATTAAGTTGTTTAAAAAAAACAAGGTTTAATTAAGGGATTTTTTTTTCGAGATTACAACAGGTTTAATTAAGTTATATCTCATGCATAATTAAAAAAGTGTTTACCTAAAAAAAAATGTTGATATCGTTATATAAATAACTAATATTTTATATATTTGTGATTTGTTCGTTTAAAAGATTATTTTTGTTTCTTTAAACTATGTTGTTGGATAGTACTACTTCTTAAGAGTATTGGTTTTTCTCTTATAGGATTTGTATTTATTTTAAAAATAATCATTTATATTAATTTGAATTCGAATGATTGTTTGTTTTATTTGCAAATAATTATTAAATTCGTTAAAATCACATTCTTAACGATTTAATTACTAATTTTGAACATCATTACCTTCTATATTAGAAAAATGAATAGTACTACAAAGAGGAATCAGAGAGACTCAAATTATCAATCGAGTGGATGTTAAGATAAGTATATTCATACTAGTTGAAATAGGGTTCTTTATATCCATAGCCATATGGAGAAACCCATTTACATTCCTGCCAAAAAAGTAATTTAATTGCAACCAT
>JBBMEG010000022.1:12169197-12188847 GCA_037832605.1 Cyclanthera cordifolia
GATGAAGAAGAAGGAAGAAGATGGAACCTACGGTTTCGATTTCAATGGCCAACGCCTTTGTGAACCTCGTTATTTTTAGGTGTATAATAAATAAATAAAATGCAATCAAACGAAAACTTGTCAAATACACTATAATTCTTAAGCAACACTATTTGATGATACAAATTTTTTGTTTCAACACTATTAAAAATTATACATGCGCGAGCATCACATAGGAACTAAAGAGGGTTTGTAAAGACGAAAAGGGTTAGTGACGAGTTCGTTTAATTGTTTGGTGGTAATCAAGTTCAATATCTACGTCACTGGTTCGATCATTAGCCCTTGAGAAAATTTTACATTCGAGAACATGTTGCCAAAATATTCTTCAACGACAGGGGCAGCTTTTGCACAATCTCAAAGTGTATATTTAAGGAGTCAGATTGAGGATTAACATATACATCTTCAATTACTTTACTATCTATCCAACAACTTCATGAGATGATAGCTGATTCTTTGGTTTATGGCTTGAAGCCATGGCCTTTTAACTTTTAATTCAACAATTTATGCAATTTTTTATAATATATTTGATACATTTTGACCGGATTACATTTTGTATCCCTATATGTGTATGTATGTGTGCTTTTTTTAGATTACAACAGTAATGTTGGAGATTCGAACCATGATCTTATGATCATTAAATGTACATTGATCCATATATGTTTTTAATTCTAGTTTCAAATTTTACACTTTAAATTTTCTTTATTTTATTATCATACTCCTTGTTTTTGTTTATAAGTTTCTTTTTTAATTGACACTCATTTTAATGCAAATATTTTTGGTTCATTTAAAAAAAAAAAATAATAATAAATTTAGACTCAACTAGAATTGATAAAAGTAGGTGGCTATAAATGAAAAAAATGATTATCTGAAATAAGTAACTTTTTTAAGCATCTTAATTAATTAATTAATTAATTAATCAAGTAAAGATGTTGAATAGAGAAAACCGACATAAATGTTCTTACTTCTTAACGTGTCTATAAGTATAATAAATGATATGAAAAGGAAACATAACACTAAACTAGGTTTAAAATAATAATAACACAAATTTCAAAAAAAAAAAAATAATAATAATAACAACAAAAATTAATTATGAATGAGAAAGAAATAAAGTAAGTTTGTATTATGTAATAGTCAAACTCAATAATAAAAAGAAGATAGTCCTTTTAACATTTAATATTGTTAAATTCAAAATAGTAAAGTTATTTAAAAGAAAAGAAAGAAAGTAAATTGCACTGTTAATTTCAATTGTTTGAAAATTAGTATAATATTACAGTCAAATTGCATTCAAAATGGGAGAATGTATGACACTGTCAAAGCGAGCATAACTCAATTGACACTAGTGATGATTAGTATCCACTCGATCACTAGTTCGAGTTTTGATAGTGCATTATGTATAAGGTTTGTTGCTTCCTTTCCCAACTTATTCAATAATAATAAAAAAAAAATCATATCCACACTTAATTTTCGACATTAAATATGTTTTCAACTTAACTTTTGACTTATTGCATTTGTATTCAATTCATTGTTTTAAGGTTAAAGATGTCATTTAATCATATGGTTAATGATCATTGATTTTATTATTTGGTATATGGTCACAAGTTCGATTTTAAAAATCGATATTTGATATTCATTTACTTGAGAGTGTCATTTATGTAGAGTTTGTGATAATTTTTGCGAATTTGTACTATAAAAATATTTTTTTATGACATACTTATTCAAGCAAAATATTAATATATTTTATTCAAAAGATAATGGTGAAAATATTTTTATTAATTTTAAAGTCAAGATATTTTTAAAATTTTATAAAGTTTAAAGTTTTTTTTGAGACCAAACTTTAATTATTTTTAATAAAATGTATCAATAAGAATATTTCTGGGGCATTTGTAAAAATTTTCAAAATTCAGCAATAACTTTAATAAAACCCAAAATTTAAGGATATAATTGATATACTTTTTATTTTTATTTTTTACCAAAAAAAAGTTAACACAGAGAAAGTAAAAATCAATGGTACAAATAAAAACTGGGCAATAGCAAGAACCAGCAACACAGAATAGGAACAACTACAGCAGCACAGACAAAACTATAAACAAATGCATCGACTAAAATGGTGGAAAAATGCTTTATTCTGATCATTCCCAGCTGCCGTTTCCATTTGGTCAAAAAGTACACTATATAAATTCAAAGCTCAGCAGCGCCTTGTTCCCTTCCATAATCTCTCCCATTTCCCTGTGCAAAATCGGAAGGCATTGGAACCGAAGCTCGAGCCCCCAGTTCATGAAGAAATTTGAAGTGACGAATCCAAAATTGTTCGAGGTAAATTGAAAAAAAAGGAAAATGGAAAACTGAATTTGGGGATTGCAGTAATCCAGGCATGAAAAGATCAAAACCGCATTAACTTCTCATTTAATGCTTTCACCTACGCTTTTTCCCTATGTCAGAAGGTGTAGTTTCGCCATTTATTTCTCTTTTTCTTTCTATTTTCTTAATAACCCTTTTATTCCATTTCTCTGTTCTTTCTTTTTCCCTACAGCAATTCTCATGATTCCCTTTTTTCTGAATCAGATGGATGGAGCTGTAGAAGAGCATGGAAGGATTAATGGGTAATTTTGTTGCTTCTAAATGTGAATTGGGTCTCTTTGTTTTTGCCTTTTCTGATCGAATCTGAGGTTCAATGGGTGTGTTTCTTCTTGAAATGAGTGGAACTTACTGTATTCTGAATTTCTTGGGATTTGAAAGAGAATGGAGTGAATTTTACTGGGTTTTTGTTGGTTTTTGTGTTTAGTGCTGGAAGAATTTGTTCAATCTCTCTGTCTTGCTGAACTTTGCTTGCTTCTGGTTTTCTTAATTCTGTAACGTGTTTCTGTTTGTTGATGGGGGATTTGAAGAGGAGATTGTTGTTCTTGGTAATGCTATGGGGTTGTTCTTGTTAGTGGATTTGTTACTTTTGTTCTTTAAGAAGATGTGTGGTTGGAGAAATGGATTGTTTGTGGAATTGGTTGTTTTTGCAGATATGTGTTTGTTGGTGTCTGGTTTAGGTTCTATGTCTTCTGTTGCTGTTTCGTATGGTGAGAAAGGGCCTGTTTTTTGTGGTTTAAAGCCAGATGGGTCTCATCTTGTGGCCTGTTTTGGTTCAAATTCAGCCATAATTTATGGAACCCCTTCTCATTTACCATTCATTGGTCTCACTGCTGGTAATGGTTTTGTTTGTGGGCTTCTTTTGAATTCCAACCAACCTTACTGTTGGGGAAGCACTGGCTACGTTCAAATGGGTGTTCCTCAGCCCATGGCTCAAGGTGCTCAATATCTAGATATCAGTGCTGGCGATTACCATCTCTGTGGACTCCGAATGCCTCTGACTGGTAGGCGTCGCAACGCATCTCTTATCGATTGTTGGGGTTATAACATGACGAGAATCTTTGAGTTTGATGGCTCGATTGAATCGATCTCAGCCGGGTCTGAGTTCAACTGTGGATTGTTTTCTCTTAATAGAACTGTTTTCTGTTGGGGCGATGAGACAAGTAGCCGGGTAATCAGTTTGATTCCTAAAGATTTGAGGTTTCAAAAAATTGCAGCTGGTGGATATCATGTTTGCGGGATTTTAGAGGGCACAGAGGCGAGGGTGTTTTGCTGGGGAAGGAGCTTAGACATTGAAGAAGAGATTTCGGTTGCATATTCTGGTGAAGGAAATGTAGACTTGGTTCCAGTTGATCCATTAGACTCTGTTGTTGGGGGTAAGTTCCATGCTTGTGGAATCAAGAGCTTGGACCGTGGTGTGATTTGTTGGGGTTTTATGGTGAAACCGAGTACCCTGCCGCCGGATGGGATTAAAGTTTACGACATCGCAGCTGGAGATTACTTCACTTGTGGAATTCTAGCTCAAAAATCTCTCCTGCCTGTTTGCTGGGGTCTTGGCTTTCCTACTTCTCTACCTTTAGCTGTCTCACCCGGTATCTGTAAAGAAACTCCTTGTGCTCCTGGTTTCTACGAAATAAGCCAAGACATTGCCCGGTGTAAGTTGCCGAGTTTTCATGTGTGTATGCCCTGCAGTAATGCTTGCCCTCCTGAGATGTACCAAAAATTTGAGTGCTCCTTAAAATCTGATAGGCAGTGTGAATATAACTGTTCAAGTTGCTTTTCTTCTGAATGCTTCTCAAACTGCTCATCCACGAGTTTAAATGGAATGATGGGGAAGAAAACTGAGAAGTTCTGGTCAATGCAGCTTCCAGCTCTTGTAGCTGAGATTGCTTTTGCTTTGTTTTTGGTAGCTATTGTGTCTTTGACTGCAATCTTCTACGTACGATACAAATTACGGAACTGCCATTGCTCGGGAAATGAGTTGAAGTCTGAGAAAAACAAAGGGGCTGTCTCTCCATTCCAGAAGGAAAACTACAAAATACGCCCTGACATAGACGAACTAAAGATAAGGAGGGCTAAGATGTTCACCTACGAAGAGCTTGAGAGAGCGACGTGTGGATTCAAGGAAGAGTCTATTGTCGGAAAGGGGAGTTTCTCTTCTGTGTTCCGAGGTGTTTTAAAGGATGGGACGGTCGTAGCAGTCAAACGGGCTACAATGTCTCCCAATATGCAGAAGAATTCAAAAGAGTTCCACACTGAACTTGACCTGCTGTCAAGATTAAACCATGCTCATTTGCTTAATCTGCTTGGTTATTGTGAAGAAGGTGGAGAGAGGCTTCTAGTTTACGAGTTCATGGCTCATGGTTCCTTGCATCAGCACCTCCATGGCAAGAACAAGGAGCATTTAGATTGGATAAGAAGGGTCACTATTGCAGTTCAAGCTGCTAGGGGAATCGAATACTTGCACGGCTATGCTTGTCCTCCCGTCATTCATCGAGACATTAAGTCGTCAAACATTCTCATCGATGAAGAGCATAATGCTCGAGTTGCTGATTTTGGTTTGTCGCTGTTGGGGCCGACTGACAGTAGCTCTCCATTAGCCGAGCTACCAGCTGGAACTCTAGGCTATCTAGATCCCGAATACTATAGACTTCATTACCTTACCACCAAGTCTGATGTCTATAGCTTTGGTGTTTTACTACTAGAAATTCTCAGTGGCAGAAAAGCCATTGATATGCAATATGAAGAAGGGAACGTAGTAGAATGGGCAGTGCCACTGATCAAATCTGAAAATATCTCTGCAATTCTAGATCCGATATTAAAACCGCCACCCGATATCGAGGCCCTGAAGAGGATTGCAAATGTGGCTTGCAAATGTGTGAGAATGAGGGCGAAGGAGAGGCCATCAATGGACAAAGTGACAACTGCATTGGAGCGTGCTCTTGCTCAATTAATGGGAAGCCCATGTATCGAACAGCCGATCTTACCAACCGAGGTGGTTTTAGGAAGCAGTAGACTGCACAAAAAGCCATCTCAAAGATCATCGAACCATTCGGCCTCCGAAACAGATATAGCAGAAGCTGAGGATCAAAGGTTAGAGTTCAGAGCTCCCTCGTGGATTACCTTCCCGAGCGTGACATCGTCCCAAAGGAGGAAATCCTCAGTGTCAGAAGCAGATGTTGAAGGAAAGAATTTGGAAGGGAGAAATGTAGGGAATTGTGGCGGTATTGGAGATGGATTGAAGAGTTTAGAGGAAGAGATTGGACCTGCTTCACCTCAGGAAAAGCTGTTCTTGGAGCACAATTTCTAAAGTGAAAAAGCAAAGAAAGAAGATTTCAAAGCTTTGATTTTTATTCCAAAGTTATTTCTTTGACATGAAGGAAAAAGAATGAGATTCAACATAAAATTGTTGGGTATCATGTAAAGCTCTAAGCTGTTTTCTTTGGTTTCAAAATCGGATGCTTTTGCATTTCTTCTACTAACTGTGCTGGGTGAGTAAATTGATATCAACATAAAATTTTAAGGTCATGCATTTGAATCTCCCCTTGTTTGAAAAAAAACAAAACATCTGGTAAATGTATAATCTAAGTTTAAAACCTAAAATTATCTCCAAAATGCAGCCTCGTTCGTTGAAGCTCGGGCCTGTATGCTCTTTAGAGGTCTCAAATTCGAGATACACAATTGTTATAATGGCGTCATTAAGAATTCACAAGGGAAGCTATTAAGAAATGACACGCTTGTTTGGATGAAGTTGTTTAAAGAGTGCTTATAAAAACTTGATTGTAATTATTCCATAAAATTTGAAATAAACGCCTGTAAAATTTTACTCATCTTTGATTTGAATTTCCCCCTCAAAAGAAAGTACACCCATCTTCTTCAACCCTGATGCCAAAACCATTACATTCAAGAGGATTCGATCAATTTCAGCATTCATCTGAACACAAACTCTTAAAATAAATGAAGATCAGGAACAAATAGAAGATAAAAATTGTTGAGCTCTTTAATAAGTCTTCGCTCCGTATTAATCTGTCGGAAAATGATAATTTTTGTCAAACGTTAATGGAAAATGAATTCGAATCCATAACTTAAGGCATACTTATAATATATTAAATTTTATGATGAGAAGTTATAATTTTATTAGTAAATATCACTGTAGTTGTGTGTCAATTTTATTTCAAATAAATGAAAGTCAAATACCGATTTTTAGGACCAAATCGATGACGTTGGCATTGAACTGAATTATCACTAGTATATACATTCTTGTTCTTAATTTCTTGCATGCTAATTAAATCTTGATTCTTGCGGAGCCGAAGTTCAATAGTATCAGTGTATAACAGATCATCAATAGAAGAGTATTACGGAGGAGAGTATCAAATCTTGATTTCTTTTTTCCAAAGTTGGAAGAGTATTAAATTCATAAAAAAAAAAAATCGTTATTATTTTCATTACCCTACATTAAAAATTAATAATTAAATATAGATATTTACTAAGATTTTTTTAAGAAAGTTTACTGTGAGTTCAGAGGAGTAGGAGATACGAACTCACAACTACTTTGTCATTAAGAATACATTAATACAGTTGAATTATTGCCGTGTTAATCATAATATTTTTTATATTAAGAACTATACAGTAACAATAATGTAAGCACAATACTGATAAAAAAATATTTTAACATATCTTAAAATGTGAAATAAAATAATATTATATTTATTAATGTCAATAAAAACAATAGTTTAACTATAAACTTCAAAAAAAAAAAAAAAAAAAAAAAAAAAATATATATCTATCTATATATCTATCTATTTCTATATAAACTTCACATTATCTAATGTTTTGGTTTCGTATCACCTACCATACACCCAAAAAACGAGCATAGCTCAACTGGCACTAGTGATGCATTAACATCTACTTGATCAGTAATTTGAATCCCCATAATGCCCTCTATATAAGTTTTGTTGTCCTCCCAACTTGTACTCAAAATAATAATAATAATAATAATCACCTACCATACACTTGCTCTTTTTTTAGGAAGGCAGAGTTGCTACTTATAAAAACCAAAAATTAAGTAAAAAAAAAAACATACAAATGAGTCATTGTAATCACTTATTTATAATTACTAATTTCTAATCACAATAAATAACCTCTCATTATGATTTTGTGCAATTTCACATCCAAACACTCTCATTGTTTCAACATGTTAAGTCATAATCCATCTACATGTTCATAAGGTCTAAACCTTGACATCAAAGTTTAAATGATGCAAAGAAAAAATCTTACAAAAGAATCACTTTCTTAGTAGGTGAGTTTGATGTAGTGAAAATGATTGAGAATGGAAGGGAAGGGATCCCTTCCCAATGTTTGGCCCACCAATTTTCATCACATCAATAACTAATTTATTTATGCTTTTTATTTATCTCTTCCTTTATCTTTTTCTTCTCATCCATACTCACCGTTGCCAAACATGCCCAAGTGTTGATTCATGACCAATAAGAGTCACTTACCAAGATATAAAAGACAATGGACTTTTACTTCCATAAAAGACAATAAACTTTAATGGACTTATAACTAAAAAGACTACAAAATTCAAGTTAATTATCCACCGTAGAATGACTTAATGGTCACGAAGACTTTGAGGTGCTTAAGAGATGATAAGTTTAATCCATGATGACCACTTACCAAGGTATTAATTTTCTACGGATATTCTTGACATCCAAATGTTGTAAGTTCAGGCAGTATGACTCGTGACATTAATCGAAGTGCACGCTATCTGACTCAAAATGTCACGGATATAAAAAAAAGAATTATTTTAAATACTTTAAGAAACAGTTTTATGAGGGGATGTTTTGCTTCAAAATCTTTTCAAACTAGATATAAGTCTAGTACATGCTAGTCACCATCTACTGTTTTTCTATATTAGTACAGTACACAGCCCAACAAGATGGGTTATCAACTATTGAAATGATTATCCTAAGTTAAGAACTCGGGGATGGTGGAACCATAGAATATAATGTAATACAAACATTCAAAAGTGAGTGAGTTGTTCAAGTTTTCTAGCCTGGAAAAACTTGCAGCGCCCTTTGGCATTTGATTCAATTTCTTCACTCTTTCTTTTAGATGTGGCGATACCAACATTGCTTAGCCTTAATTGTTTCTTGCCACTTCCAGTAGGCTCATCTTCATCCACTTTGTCTGATTCCCTGTAAATCAACAACACAAAAGCCCAGAAATGGTATTGCATCATTGTGATTAGATAACAGAAATTCATAGTTGGTCTCATAACGTTTTGGTTAGGTTGCATTTGGGTTCTAGAAATTTCAAATTCAGCAATTTAACCCTGAGGCTGAGGTTTACATTTGGTTGCCTTTGTTTTTATTCCTCCATCAGTTTTTCCATGAATGACTAACAAACTGCTGAGATGGTACATTTTTTTTGGATTTTTTTTTGAGTATTTTAGGTCAGTTTATGCAGATTTCAACTATTTTCACCATCCTAGACTATTTAAATATTGGACTTAAAACCCCTTTATTCTTTTTTTTTTTTTGCTTTCTTTCTCCCTCTCATCCTTCTATCATCTTCCTTCACCATCAATGGCAGCCATCGTGGGACTGGGGAACAACAATTCTTACAATTTAGAGTAAAAAGAACTAACCATGATACTTCAACAATATCTTTGAAATAAGGAGTGCAGGTACCCCAACTGAAGCGGACCAATGAGGGGAACCCAAATACATGGTGCTTATGATCTGCTAACCAACTTTTAGTTGTTGGATCTACATGAAATCATAAGAGCATTATTAATTTTACCCTGTGCAGTGCAACATGATTATAGTATGCTGCAAATAATATTTAGATGGTGACATCAACCTCCAGGGTATCCAGAACCAAAGTTTCTGTGCATATTTTCAGCTGTCTCCTCCAATGCCCATTCCCGCAACGCACGATCTCTTGTGACCTACAAGTCAAATTGATGATTTAGTGTATGGAACCATTGGGATACCAGATCTGATAAGGAGGTATTAGTATTACCTTTGCCACTATGCTTGCCCCACTGACAACAGGATATAAACTATCGGCCTTCTTTGCAACTACAAATTTTACATTGGGAAATTTTTCAGATAATTTGATTCTATACTTCTCAGCATCTCCAACAGTATCGACATAAACCTGAAAATAAATGCAAGAGAATAATCAGAAAATATTCATGAGGCACCCTGAGGTAAGGTTGAATGTATGGAGTCTGGAAGAAAAATGGGCAGAACAAATATACATCTCTTGCTCTCATCTTCAAATGATATAAATAGAACCACGATCCTTAGATAACTGGAAGTTACCAAAGGCCATTCATTGGACTTCCCCTGTTAATTTCATATTTCTGCTTTCTTTCTATCTCAATTGGAGATTGTAAGTTTGTAATCTTAGCAGTTTTTTGTTTCTTTCCATCAATCAATAAAAAGGTAGTTTCTCATAAAAAACGCTATTAAAATACTAGGCATCACATGACTTATGAATGCAAGAAAACAGGGAGAGGTTTACCTCAGTTAAAAGAACTCCCATGCCTAGAACCTTGGTAACAAGACCCATAGCAGAGTCGTGTGATATTTCATTCAGGTTTATTTTAACTCTGTTCACCAACAAAGACGAAAACTTCAGACTTAAACAAGTAATATTTCTAGATAAAACAGACGGAGAGAGAAATTTAAGTCCTTTGAGCCAGCAACTCTTGATGTGAATGAATTAACAAGAATAGGAGGGCGAGGAAAAGCATCATTATCCAAGTAAAGTTCCAGTCTTTTGCGCTTTCGAACTAGGCTTTCTTTCCTTCCATTAGTTAAAAGATATCAAATATTGAGTTCAGCCTAATCAATCAACTCATGCTTTTTAGTCTCGTAAGTGATTTTTTTTATAGGAAACAAAGACCATTTGATTGGTTAAATGAAAAAAATACATAGGAGAGAAGAGCCAATTACGTAAGAGTCTAAGTGATTCAAAATAGAAACCAACACTGCAGATATTGATATCTAAGATTCTAGGTCTAGGTCTAGGTCTAGGTAGATAGTAGTTGTGAGTTAAAATCATTCAAATACTATCCACTCTATTCCATATGATAGTTCTATCGATGTGTGTCCTCCTACTAATATCCAAGTCCAAGCATATTTAATGTATCTCAACCTACCACTTAAGGTTTTGGGTTAATTGATAAATTAACATGATTCGACATGGCGTAAGAGCAAGAGATCTTGTGTTCAAACCTCTAACAAGTCATTTCATCTCCAACTAATATTGGTATCAACTTGGTGGACATCTTCAAATTGTCAAGTTCACAAGTGAAGAGAAGTGTTAGATTGATATAATTAAATTTACCACAACTTGTTAAGCTTAATGTTTTGAGTTCGACTGGCGATTTAACTATTCAACAAAATCTATATAAAGTTTACTCAGGTTTCGGCTTGAGATTTAGAGAGGTCACCGAATACTATTTGTCAAAAAAGATCGGATTGCAGCTAAGTTTCATTTATACATCAAACTCAATAGGTAAAGGCGGAAGTAAAAGTATAGAGGCAAATGAAAGAATTTCTAAACCACTAGCTACTAACTTATTTAGCATTTTGGATGAAAGCTCCCGAGGATCTATGACATCAACCGCCCATCCAATAGATTCATTAGACTTCAAATTTTCAAACAACTCCTCCCTCTTCTCTTCTTTCAAAGTTTTTGAATCTACAAGCAAAAAACCTCAGAAGTTAGACGAAAATCAAACGAAATAGACAAATGAAGAAAAACAATTAAAACGGAATCGGTGGGAGTGTAAATTTCGAAACAAGATAAACCTGCAAAATTCAAAGACGAAAGTTCATCCAAATAGGAACTAGCGCAGTACAAGCATCCATACACCATAGGCCCTGAGATCAAATGCAGTAAAATTTCAAAAATAAAATGGAATTCAGAATCATATCTCGAAATAAGATGATCGGAGCGGGAGCTAAAGATACAGAAATGGAACGAAACGAATAGAAAACCTAAAACGGGGCCTCGACCAGCTTCGTCGATTCCCAGTACACAAGGCTCTGAAGCCCATTTGGGGAGTGGTTCTTGCGAAGACATTGCTGGTTTCTTGTATCTGCGTCAGTCTGTATATCCAAATCTTTCTTCCTCACTTTACCTGAGCGTTTCGATTGTGTTCTTTTTCGTTGTTCCCGCCATTGTTGCTGTTTTGGTGATGTTTATTTTTATTTTATTTTTTGTGTTGCCTTTTTTTTCTATAAATACATTTTAGTCTAATTTCTAATGTAAAAAAAAATAAAATAATAATAATAATAAAAAAAAAACCACAAAAAAAATAATAAATATAAATTTATGTATTGACACCAAGCTTGCTATATTGCCATGCCATTATGTATGATCTGAGATTTGAGGTTTAAATTTATCAACTAATTATTATTGAATTAAAAAAAATAAATCAGTTGACATATTTATAAATTTTTTTTTTCTTGTTTCTTTTCTGGCATGTTATAAAATAAAGTAAACTATTATCATTATTAAATTAGTAAATTAAATTTAGAAAAGTTAACGCTATAATTAAAGTCAATAAAAACAATAGTTTAATGATATTATGTATAAGATTCGAATCTCTACTTTCCATCGTTTAAAAAACGTATCATAATTAAATTTATAATCTTTACATTTTTGAAAAAAAAATCCTCTAAACCAAACTATAGTATCACAAAAATTAGTATGAAAAACAACTTTGAACCACATCTTGTCGGAGAAGTTTCACTCAGATACCATTTCTAACATTTGGCCCAACATTTCCTTACGAAGTAACGAATATCCCACAAACAAACACGAATCCTCGTCGTCAGAAAATTCCTCATCCAACCAATGACTATTCAGCTTAACTATAAAGTTCCTACAATTTGTAGTATTGATATACCCATCTAATTGGGTGCATTACATTGTCATTAAATTAAAAAATGTAAGTATTTTTTTATACAAAAAAAAACACGAGTACTATTCTTAAGAAATACTGGACTTTTGATTCTCGACATTTCAAGTTAGTGTCATTTTAGTCGCAAGATTTGGGAAATGGTTCTAAATATTCCACCGTGGCAATTCCCAAAAAGAAAGATTTTCTCATTCCCTTCAACAAAAATGCTTCTTTTTTTTTTTTGTAAATTCAACAACATATTATTTGCTTGTTCAAAAATGACATGCAAAAGAGAAATCTCAAATTATTGACCTTGAATACACAATGAGAAGAAAGTATCAGAAGCGTCAATCTTATGTGTAGACGACGATCCATTTTGTAAACCTAAAGAAAGACAAGATCAAAGGAAGAGAACTATCACCTTGCAAGAGATCAATCGAGTTATCTACGTGAATTGAGATGATAAAAATGTCTAGCATTTAGCCTAGCTAAGAATTAAGCAACTAGATATTACAAAAACGCCATCATTAATTGCAACAAAAACTAGGGCAAACAAGGTTTATTATCATCATATTACATTAGTATCTAAATTCTTTGGTGAAACACAAAAGAGCCACTGAGAACCGTGTTAGAATACAAAGAAATTTAAGACTCTTATTTGCAGAAACTGGAAGGAAGATATAATTACGCATTTATGCATTATCGATATTAGATTTTATGCAATAAATACCAATCACCAGCAGAACAGAAAACATAAAAGTGGAGAAAATCCATATAACCAATCATCCACCCAACTCTAAACTCCAAATGTAAGACTTACTCGAAATCTAAATCTTATCGATATCTTCGTCCTCAAACTCCAGGTAGTCATCAGCGCCACCATCATCCTCATCATCGATACCACCAGCAATACCCTCGTTGAGACGCGTGTTCTCAGGAAGTTCGCCATATGCCTTCAACAGCCTTGCTTCATCAGGCATATACTTGAGGATGACATCAGCTTTGTCATCCTGGTAGTCGCGAAGACCCACGAGTATTATATCGCCAGCAGCAATCCAAACCTTTTTGTGCATCTTCCCCCGAATATGGCAAAGACGCTTTGTCCCGTCAATGCACATAGCCTCACACCGACCATTCCCTAACATTCTGAGAACTTGGGAATACTCTTGACCATCTTCCTTGAAAACCAGCTCACGCTTCTCATCATCAGCTTCGTTCTTTCCTCTCTTCCTGTTCTTTCCTCCCTTTCCCTTGTTCTTCGGCATGTTTGCTGTTCTGCGTTACGTTCCAAATGCAATATGAGCAATTGCAATACCACTGACATACAGTCACAGTTTGTGCCATTAAGAACATGTAAGGTTAAAGCTCCCACTTTGCTTGCTTATTATTAGTATTTAGATTATATAAACCATAATCTCGACTATACAACTTCCTTAGCCTCAAATTAACTACAACTTGCATCTAATTCTAGTAAATGAAACAGAAAGCAAGCAAAACAAAATACAAAACAATTGCACCAAACGTGCAGATCATACAAGAACAGACAAAACATATATTTATCACTTGAAGTTGGGCACCCTCATTACCTATCTAACTGCAACTCAAGGCACAAAATTCTAAGCATCACATACTCCTATGCCATAAGTACACAATCATGAAAATTCAACATATAAAATGTATAATCATGATAAATATACACTTGAACATGTTTGTATAAGAGTTTTATGGAATTATTAATAAAGAGCTTTCATAATCTCTACAAAAACATAGTCAACCGAGCTATTACAACAATATATTCTTTACAATCATTCAAAATAACTCTTTAATTCTAATCGCTCAAAATAATCACACCACAATTTTTCAAACAAACACCAGGGTTCATTCCAGGCACTAAAGCAGCAGGGAAAAAAATATTTTCAAACTGGGGAATCATTTTTCATGTTCATAATTACTTATCATCTAGATTTCAAACCCTATTGTCAATCATTAGACACAAAAAAACAACATATTGTCTCGTCAAGAATCATATGCGTTTCTTCTTCTTCTTCTCCTAACAAAATCATTAATTCCTATAATTTAACATCAAATAAGAGAACAGATGCTCAAATTGAAGACACCATCGTGATATAAAAAATAATCAGATCCTAGCAATCAGAAGACATCTATCTAAACTCTCTAAGCGATTAAGAAACTTTGAATTACATAAAAAAACTCCTAACTGGATAGAACTCAGATCGTTTCGATCAACATCACAAAAAGAAGGCAGTCTCCATATTCATCAGAAATTAAGTCGAAAAAAAAGAAAAGAATCGTCAAACCAGAAGAAAAACAACGTAAGGCGGAAGCAAGTTGCGTACCAAAGTGATCAAGAACCTGCCGAGCCAAGAACCGAACGAGAGAGACGGTCCAAATGAGAGAAAGAAGACGTGGGAAAAACCCTAGCCCCTTATACAGAGGGAGGGAGAGAGAGAAAGAGACGGTCCAATCGTGAAAGAGAAGGAATTCCCCCTTCTATTCTAAATTACAAAAGTACCCATAGATTTTAGAGAATTGCCTTTTGGGTTAAAATAGCATTAAAAAAAAAAAAAAAAAAAATAGAGGTAAAAGAAAAGGGGTTAAATTACATGTTAATCCTTAAATTAATGATTTATGATTAATGAATTATAATCACAAACTATTATTTACATTTTTCCTAAAGTTTTTCCGCCAATAGTTTCTCACTAAATCCTACTCCTCTTAGAATTCCTAAAGTAAATCAAACTCACTTCGTCCCTTATAAAAACATATTGATACATTCTTTTTCAATTCACTTCAACCAAAAGCTCATTAATCCCAAACTGTTCGATCATGGAGAATAGAAACAACTTCCAGCTTTCGTCCCATCCATCGAATACTATTCCACGTCCCGATCCGAATCCGACACCAACCATTAACCCTAATGAGACGCCCCAATTTAATCAAGCTCCACTTCATACAAATTCCAATATTCAAACAGATGATATAGAGCTTCATGAGTTATTCAAAGCATCGTTGTGGCCTCTAAATCTACCAAGTGATCAGTTTTTAAATCATAAACATGCACCATTCATTTTTCCAAATCCTGATCTGAATCCAACTCCACCAAGTTCTATCGAGATGCTTCGGTTGGATCAGACCGACAACATCGCGTTTCACCAATCGTTGATGACAATGCCCTCGGCCCTAGACTCACCCCCATCATTGCCGCAGACTCAAACCATGAGTTGCTCGAGCTTTTTCGACGATAATGTGGTTGACCGTTTCGCTCTTGATCTAACCGACATGATCAATTCTTTCTTCAATAATGAAATGCATCTTGCGGCGGCGACTTCGTCGTCCACAGAAATCCCACCGCCGTGCAATGAAGCTGTAGATGCGACTCAAGGCGTAGTAAACTCATCGAACAAAAAGAAGAAGTGGAGTCTGCAGGAGCACAAGTATGTAACAGCTACTTTTTTTAAATCGCCTACTTTATTAAATCGCCTATTTAAATATTAAGTTAATAAATACTGATTAATTGATATAAATGATATTGTTGGGATTAAAGTAGGATTAAAATTTTGTTGTAATTCCATATCTATATTTTTAAATATTTATAACTTAAGTTTTATATTGTTAACTAAAATACATAAATTCAAAGTACTTAATATTAATGTAACAATTAATTGATACAATAATATTAATAATTTGTCGAAGTAAATATTAGGGGTGTTCAAAAGAACCCACAACTCGAACAATCTGGACTACCCAACCCAAATTGTAAGGGTTGAGTTGAGTTAAAATTCTGTTTAGGTTGAGTTGAGTTATGATTTTCTAATTTTTGTTAGATTGGGTTAGTTCGGGTTGACCAAACTTTGAGCCGTTCAACTCAACTCAACCCGAACTAAGAATAATATATACATATTCATATTTGTGGGTGTGTTAAAAGAGAAATTAATAAAAAAGATAGTATTTTAATATAATAATAAATAACATGCACTAATAAAAAAAAGAAAAGGGTAATCTACCATTTTTTATTCATTTGTTTATATAATAAAAAATGGATCAACACAACTCGAGAACCCAATCCAACCCGAAAATATAGAGTTAGGTTGGGTTGCTTTATTGTATAGGGTTGGAATGATTGAATTTTGAGTTGGTCCCAAAAATCGTCTAACCTAACTCAACTCGAACCATATACCTCGTTAGTAAACATATTTAAAAAAATCATAATAAAAATTAACAATTTATTTATTCAATAGAAATAACTTTTGTATTCTTGATAAGTTTATGAATTAAAATTAAATATTTAAAAATGTAGAAATAAAATTTGAAAGACATTTCAAAGCCTAGAAATAAAAAAGAAACAAGATTTCAAATAATGTTGTAACTATTTTAAATAATATTTTAACTTTTATTTTAAAAATTACAAATATAGTTCTATATTTTAAGAACTGTCCACCCATTTATGATAGTTCAATTTCTAAAACATTTATTAAACTACAAAATCGAAACTATAAAGGACATTTACAGAGTTAATTAATTAGATTAATTGTTAGACATGAACTAAATTTAATTTACAATTTGTGGTGCAGGCTATTATTAGTAGGGATGGAGATATATGGGAAGGGTGAATGGAAGAAAATTGCAAATAATGTAGTGATTACAAAAACATATAAACAAGTGGCTAGTCATGCTCAAAAGTACTTTCTGCGACAGTGCAACGAGAAGAAGAGAGCTAGCATTCATGATAACAATAATGTCGATCGCAAGTTATTATCGCAGGTTCGTGCTCGTCTAGGGCTACAGCAAAAAATGCTTTGATTTCTTGTAATAATTTACACGTCAATAGTACCAATTGAACTATGTTCGCTTTGACATTTTCATGTCTACTTTACCGTTATGCATATTTGTAAAAAATCAATTTCACGGATCGAACTCATGATGATGATGTTGAATTTGAATAACATCAAACAATAAAACCACTACGCCACTGACCCATTCGAGTATAAAATAAACAAAAATTTGTGACATCCTGATTCTCTCCTATAAATATAATTTTGGGTTAAAATTTGAATAATATGAATTTAATTTTAAAAAAAGAAAAACAAAATGGTTAGGATACTTTTCTAAATCTTTAATTTTCAAAATTATCTAGTTTTTAAACCAACCTCAACTTCTGTTTCAAAATATAAAGGTGTTGTTTAGAATTAATATTTAGAATCATGATTTATTTTGAGTATTTTACAGTAACTTGTTTTGACATAATTTTTAAAAATATTTAAAATTAATATTTAGAATTGTGATTTATTTTGAATATTTAAAAGTAGTTAAAAATATCTAATTTTTTTAAATTTTTTTTACAAATACTAATTTTAAATATTCTTTCAAAATCTAGTACCAAACATCAAAAAGGTTGACTTTAAACAGAATAACACCGTTTTTAAAAATAGTTATATCTAAAAAGATATATATTATTTGTATTCAAAAGAAAATATATATCTTGTAAAAAAAAAAAACATAAAATTTTCAAAAATTTAATTTTAATTCATCATTTTTTTTTTTATAATTTAGTTTACCGATTTTCAAAATAAATTAAAACTCGTTTTTATTGAATAAAAAAATCAACTTTTTATATAAATTTTAAATATATGTTCACGTGTATTTCCTTACTTATAATAAAATTATTAACATCATTGAATCAATTTCAATAAATATTAACTCTAATTTATCCATAGATATTTTTTAAAGTCTTAAAAATTAAAATTGAATATTTAAAAGTTTATATAACAAAAATAAAATAAGTTTAAAATCTTAGATACTAAAATTAAACAAAATTGAAAATTAAAAAGTATTTTAACCAACTAAAATAATATTTACCATTTTAAAAATCAACCTAATATATCAAATATTGATTTCTCCTGTACTATTGCTTTCAACAATTGGATCAAAATTAGTTTTTTTTTTTTTTTTTTTTTTTTTTTGAGGAATAATTTCAACAATTTGTGATTAATTATTATTTTTCCGCTGAATATTTTTCCACTAAATCCTACCTACCCCTTAGAATCCCTAAAGTAAAAACATCCCTTATAAAAACCTATCGATTCATTCATTTTCAAATCACTTCAACCAAAAGTTCATAAGTTCCGAACTGTTCGATCATGGAGAAAAGAAACAACTTCCAGTCTACGTCCCGCGCATCGAATATTCGACATCCCCATCCGAATCCGACACCGACGATTAACCCTAATAAGACGCCCCGATTTGATCATGAAGTTCTACTCCATACATATTGTAATATTGAAAGAGATGATATAGAGCTTCATGAGTTATTAAAAGCAGAATTGTGGCCTCTAAATCTACCCAATGAGCTTTTAAATTATGAACTTGCACTGTTGATTTTTCCAAATCCCGATCCCGATCCCGATCCCGATCCCAATCTTGATCCCGATCTTGATCTCGATCCCGATGTAACTCCATCATATTGCAATCCTACCGAGATACGTCAGTTGGATCAACAGGAACTTGATTGGTTAGATTTAATAATGAAATATTAGTTGATATTTGATTTGTTAATTTTTTTTTAAAGATTTGATCTTTTATGTAGTTACATATATTTGTGGAAAGTTAATAAAAAAACAATTTTCTCAAAATTTAAGTTATGTTTATCAAGATTGATCCGAGCATGTTTTTCTAAATTTATATGTGAGCCATGTTTATCTAAATTTATATCAGAGTCGTATTTCTCCAAAATTTATCATACGTGTGTGTCTCTTGATAAAAGTTTTTTTTTGATGGTTCCTAAAATTAGTGCAATTCTAATGATACATGTTTCTTATTTTGTGGTATATTATGTTTTGCGACAAAATTGACAACAATTCGGCGTGATTCATAATATGCAATATTAAGTACGGTGTGCAATGAATTTATTTTCAAGTTGATATTTACATACTCAACTTCAACCCGATTCTTGGGATCAAATATGTAACATGGTGTTTAACTAAATTATTCCAAACAATAAAATCAATGCGTCATCAACTCTTTTATATATATATATATACATACACACACGTGTGCGTATATGTGTATATATATTCTCCTTTATTGTGATGTTTGGATGATTTAGAGACAATTGTTGATCATTACTTGAGATAATTTATTTTTCTCTTTTCTCAATTAAAATCATATGGAATAAGTTTTTTATTTTTTTTGTTTAATGGATTGTTTGAATAAAACAAGAGGAAATGGAGGAGAAGAAGTCATGTTTGTTTTTAATAAATTACAACTTTTCCCTGCCTCCTTCCCAATCTCTCCTAAACTTCTCTAAAATATCT
>JBBMEG010000022.1:12188947-12211112 GCA_037832605.1 Cyclanthera cordifolia
ATCTTAAACAAAATTTTATATTAAATTTAATCTAAAATAAATACATTTTTTCATAAAACAAAAATTCCGGTCAAATTTTATATTAAATTTAATATAAAATAAATATTTTCTCTCATAAAATACAAAAATGAATTATCTCATAATAAAAGCTAATCACATGAGTATACACTTAAAATCAAGGTCGCTTGTTTCCTACTATAGTGCGTTGGGTAGTGCAATTTTTTTTAGTATTTTTTTAAATAGTCCCCATTTAATATTTAAAAATAATATTTACTAAATATTTTAGAGAATATGAAAAAAAAAAAAAAATCACCCTTATCAATTACAAACTAAAATCTAAAAATATCTGGGAAAGTCACTGAAAATATAATTGACAAGGATGGAATGATCTTTACTGAAACTGTAAAGTGTGAGGTAAAAATCTTATAAATATTATCATATTTATGAAATATGTTATTATTATTATTATTATTATTTGTTAAATGAAATAAAAATCTTTAGAGTGAAATAAAAAATTAGAAAACAAAATAAAATTTTATTAAAATTAAAATACAAAATGAACCAAACCTAACCAATTAAAAATAAAAAACAGATAAAAACCAAATCTAAATAAACTTTCCATATTTGAATAAAACTCAATTTCAAACTTGTAAAGTAGTAAATTGCGATCGAGAAGTAGAAGGGAAAGAAGATTCTCAGGAAATTCCACTCATGTAAGTGTTCATAAGCCCTTGTTACCACTCACTCTGAGGTTCTTACTTTTTCTGTTTGCGATTGCGTTTTAATCGAGCGAGAAAGATGGATTCCGACGACGACGACAAGCTCCCGCTGAGCCGGCGGCCGGAGTGGTCGGACGTTACTCCGCTTCCGCAGGACGATGGTCCGAATCCGATTGTGGCGATCGCTTACAAACAAGACTTCGTTGAGGTCATGGATTACTTCCGAGCTGTTTATCGAGCAGATGAGCGTTCTCTCCGATCTCTCCACCTTACTGCCGAAGCCATTGCCATGAATCCTGGCAATTACACTGTAATTCCTTTCATCACTTTTTGTCTGTTTTCTAATTTTTCTTGGAAGCTTGGTGAGATGAGATTCTGGAACATGCGGCATTTTTGTTTACTGATTGTTATAGACTTTTTTTGCGCATGGTTATTTCGATTTATATTGAGACAATGAATTTAGTGGATAAGTGAATGATGATTGGCTTCATTGGTTTTAGACTTTGATTTCGTTGAGCTGAAATTCTGGAATTGGGTGATATATTAGGGAAGTTTTGAAAATTTTGAATAGCTTTGCTAGTTAACCACTTAACCTAGCTATATCCGAGAGTTATTGCATGTTTATACGGAAAAGGAATTTCTTTACTTGCTCAATGTTGATCTTGGATACATGACATGACCTCTTAATTCAAAAAAATGTCTGTTCCTCTCATGTCCTTTATCTTTGAAAGTCTTGGTTGGAGTTTTTTACTTCTTTGCCTTCAGTTTCCAGAGATAATTTCCAAGGAGAATCGAAGGATTTTGTGTGTGGTTACTTTAATCGGAACTAGATCATCACTTAATGTACATTTTTTTGGATTTTGTGTGTGGTTACTTGCTTAATTGAATGCATTCCGTATTATTCTTGGGCTATTTTAGCCAAAAATTATACCCAAAAATGATTTAAAACGAGATATTCAAACAGGCATCCCAGGTTTTGTTCAGTAAATTGTTACGCATGAGATGCTTATCTGCAAAATTTCTCCTTTTTTTTTTGATATGTGAAAAATGTTACAAGACCTATCAAAACAAGTGCTAGAAACAATGTGGAGGCGGATAACCACAGGTCCACAGTCCCATGCCCATCTGTAAAGTCACGAGATTAAATGAATCAATCTTTGCCAATTATGAATCCCTCTTTCCAGCTTCCATTAACACCTTGATCAGTCAAACTTCTTAATGCATATCCTACCAACACACCTTTTCTGGCCACGCATTCTGCTTCTAGGTCTTCCATTTGAGAGTATGAAAAATTTCGCTCCACACATACACCATTCAATTCAATTAATCCATTGATTGTGAAATCCTTATCTCTCAAAATCTCCAATTGACTCGGTCATTTGCTTTCTTTATATCTAGTTTATGGTTGAGTTATGTTAGACCATTATTCAACCCAAAAGCTTAAGCTAATGGATAGGAGTAAATTTAATTATATCAATTAACATTCTTTCTCATCCGTGGACTTATGAATTTGAGGAATGCCCTATAAGTGGAATTCAATTTTATTTGGAGGGAAAATGATTTGGCAGGGATTGAAGTCAGGACCTCTTGATCCGATAGCATGTTGAATTCTGTTAAGTCATCATTCAACCAAAAAGTTTAAGTTAATATGTTGGGATAAATTTAATCATATCAACTAACAGCTGAGTATTATGTTTTTCCTTCCATTCCTATGGACTTCAAAAAAACAGCTCTTACGAGCAATAGCTAGAGATTCCTCACTCATCAAGCTGAAAGGTTTAAGAATGTAGAATAAAGGGCATCTTTACCTTTAGAAGTAGGTTAATGAAGCCTTTTCTTTTTTTTGTAGGTTTGGCATTTCAGGCGTTTGATACTTGAGGCTCTCAATGTTGATTTGCATGGTGAACTAGATTTCCTTGACAATATTGCAGAGTCTAACACGAAAAACTATCAGATATGGTTAGAATACTATTTGAATTAGCGTGCTCACAGTTTTTCCTTTTCGAATTTTCAATCTTTTGTTTGTTACCAGAGCTCATTTAAGATAAACAAAGGAATTTTATTTATTCAAACATAATTTATGCAAGCATTGTAACGATTTCTTTATGCTATCACTATTAGGGTGTGTTTGGGGGAAAAAAATGAGAATGATTATGGGGAATGAGATTTGGGAGAGAACAAGAAAGAGAATGATTATATGTATTTGAGGTGAAAGGAAATGATTACTAGGAGAATGATTATTTGTGTTCGGGGTGAAGGGAAATGATTACGAGGAGAGTGATTATTTGTGTTTGGATGAAGAGAATGGTTATTAAGAAAATAAAATAACGAGTATGATGAGAGTGAAATGTAGTTATGAGGAGAATAAAAAATCGTTATAGGAAGAATTAAAAGCAGTTAGAAGAAGAATAATTTTTTTTTTTTGGGAAATGCGATTTAAGTATGATATTATGTGCACTATCACATAGCCAAGTAAACGGTCGGAACATTTTTACCTTCCCAGAGAGGGGTTAAGTTTTGGTTGCCACTGCATGAATCTCTGAAATATTTTTGCAGGCATCATAGGCGATGGGTTGCTCAGAAACTGGGAACTGATGCTTCAAGCAAAGAACTTATTTTCACCAAAAGTATTCTCTCCCTTGATTCCAAAAATTATCATGCCTGGTCTCATAGACAGGTTTGGTCTCCAATCTATTACTGTTCATTATTTATTTCATATCTATACAATTCACGTTTACCCTTTTTTTTCCGTCCAGACTTTATTGACATGGATGATTAATTTTAATGCAGTGGGTTCTTCGGGAGTTGGGTGGATGGGAAGATGAACTTGACTATTGTCACGAGCTTCTAGAGGAAGATGTTTTTAATAACTCTGCATGGAATCAGGTTAGCTACATGTTTTATATATGCCTTTTAATTCTTGATTTTAATCCAAATAATAGGAAAGGGGAGCACTTGTATATGTAGAATGGTTGGTTGATATAATTAAAAGTTTTCCGACCTATGGGCTTTAGCTTTTAGAAGTTTTGAGTTCAAGTTCTTGTCGAGTCGTATGACATTTCTCAAATTTGCAAGTCCACGAAGTGAAGAGGAGCATTAGTTCATATAATTTTAACATAATTCAACATGTGTTTGTTAGGAGTTTGAGTAGGTATATTAGCTTTTGACGGATTGTTTTGTTAGAGTTGGGTGGTTAAAAATTTAGTTTCTGGAGAATACCGTAATTTGGATTCAAATTTGTTTTGGATACTGTAGCCATTTGCTACTAATTCTGTTTTTTTTTTTTTTGACAGTAATACCGTAAATTTTTTTAGCCTAGGCCATAATTGAAACGTGAAAGGAAATCTTGACACCCATTTTAGGGATTGAGTGTTTAAGGTATTTTCTATTTACCACAGGTCTTATTTCGCTTGATTATAATCATTTGTATGCCCTTGTAATTCTTTCATCTGTTCTCAGTGAAAGCTTGTAATTAATTTTGTTTTTAACACATAATGTTCTTTCCTAAGTAAATATTGTATAATACACTACCACAAGTTAAACCATTCCCATTAGTTTAATCCTTCTTGCACTTTTATGTTGTTTGTGGTAGAGATACTTTGTCATAACAAGATCTCCCTTACTGGGTGGCCTAAAAGCCATGAGAGAGACTGAAGTGAATTATACTGTTGAAGCCATTCTTGTTCATCCGGAAAACGAAAGCTCTTGGCGATATCTGCACGGACTTTATGCGGACGACACACATTCATGGATTACTGCTCCTCAAGTTTCTTCTGTCTGCTTGCAAGTTTTGTGCGGTAAAAGTAACTTCATATTTGCTTTGAGCACTCTGTTGGATCTTCTATGCCATGGTTTCCAGCCAAACCAAGAGTTCCGAGATGCTGTTGATGCTTTGGGGATACCTGAAAGTCCACCCAATTCAAACCTAGGCAGATCTGTGTGCTTAATCTTGGAACGTGTCGATCCGATCCGAGTTAACTACTGGCTCTTGCAGAAGAGCAAGCTTCATCTGTAACAGCTAGGCCAATTCATCAGCTTCTTTCAGCCATCACGAGGTACATTTTTCATTGTTTAGAGGCCAGCGGCATAAGTATGTTACCTTGATCAATCGGTTATGGGTTTGAATTTTCTTACTTCTTAGTCGGTTGTTGAAAGCTGGGTTAAAAATTCACAGATGTTGGTTACTTAATCTTCATATTATACTCTGCCAGTAAAGTTAACACTCTTATTCATTGAGATGAACATTTAATATGCCAAAACAATTGTTGTTGTTTTTTCCTGAATGGTGAGCTACTTTCTGTTTCGCTTGTATAGAAATTGTGTTGTTAAAACTAAGTTTTGTGCATTTAATGTCACTATTCTTTCGCAATTTGTACTAACGTTTACTCAATGTTATTATATTTATTTTTTGGAAATTATTCAGCTACGTGATAGTGCACATAATATCACACTTAATGTTATTATGATTTTTATTTCAGGATGGCTTATAACTGATGTCCCATTGCAAAAATAAGAGCAAGAATTACAAATTCAAAATACTATCTAATAATGGTTATCTACAAATATCCAAGTCAATTAAAAGTATGGAAATTAGCAACTTTATAAATAGTTATCGAGCCTGTAAAGAAATATTTAATTGCCTAATGCCGTTTATTTTTAAATAGATTTTTCATTATATGTCTACCCAATAGTTTATGGACCTTTTTTTTTAAAAAAAAATTCAGACTCGAAATATTGATCGAGTGAATGTCCATGCTTACCGACTATTAGAATTTTGAATGTTTGGATGAATAATGATGAAAACTATTTTGACTGATTAAAAATAAAAGATTTTTTTGAATAGTTTTGAAGAAGAAATTATAGCAACAACATGTTTGAATGAAATTGTTTAACAAATTATTATAAAAGTTCATTTATAATAATTCTAAATAAACACTTCATAATTCTTGTTACCTACCAAAACTTTTGTTCTTAATTGGGGTGAACTACTGTGACTAAGCAGACATTGAAGTAATACTACCATCTAGGGAGAATGATGTTGTTACATTTAATAAATCACCAACAGCCATAGAGATGAGACGTAAATTAATTGATGATTAGCAGTTCCAACTATTACATTACAATTACCTGTCTAAAATGATTCAGCTACGGTTTGGTTAAATAGATAAATTCATTTTATTATTAAATTAACATAATTATCATCAAAATTTGAATGAAATTTTGAGATTAATTTAAAAAAAATGGAACACGGAATAATTTTGGAAATAATAAGAAATCTAATTAACTATATAAAAATACTTATATTATATAATGATTTTTTTTCCTAACCGACAAACTTTTGATTAAATATGTTTCTAAGTGACATCGATTGACATATACTTGAAAATCAATCAACCACCATTTACTTGTTAGTCGATTCCACTAAACCTGGCTAGCAAGAACTTAACTGAACTAGTGAGATGTGAACCTCGTGATGAAGAGGTTATAGGTTATATATTCAAATCTTGAAGATCGGCAAAATAAGAGTTCAATATATATATAAAAAAAGAGTTTAATATTTTCCTTCTCAAAAAGAGTTCAATATTTTCCTCAACCTTCCATAGAAATATTCTATCTCATTGGCCAATTTGTGATACTGTACAATTTCCAGAAAATAACCAAACCCAAGATTTCAAAGAATTGGCAAACACATGGAAGCCCTAAATCTGTACACCAGTATGGAGCAGGAAGGGAAGAAATGTGAGACTAATATAAGATGTGTTTGAGTTCATACAAAAAGATGATCACAGCTTTTTGGTGGAACTTGAACGCTTCAATTTGGGAGATGGGGTTGAAGAAGACTCCTTGAATGCAGATGGGCACAAGTTGCTAACACTGCAATTTCCACATTTGGGTCTAAGGGGGCTGCAAATAGTCTGTCCAAATCCAACCTATTTCATATGCCAACAAAATGAGAGAATCATAGGGAAGCAATGCTTCTTTAACTACATTTTTAACAGTCCAATAAGCCTCAGATCATAGGAAGCAAAATGCATGCACCAAATCACTAATTGCTTCAAAAATATATGGATAAGCCAAAAATGTAAAGACAACAAGAACCGATCAAATCAATTCAATCTTTTATAGTATAAATGGAAAAATAATCAATCAGTTCCGTTTAAATAGATTGTTATAAGTTCTTGTAGATTCAGTTTTCTTGAACAGATGAAATAGTTGAGATCAGTTTTAGCCAAAACAGAATCTGAACTTGACCTATGCGCCTACACTTCTAGCTAAAGAGAATATTTCTCTTTCACATCACTAGTTTATGGGCTGGATGATCAGAGGCGGAGCAAACTATAGACCTTGTGTTTTTTTTTTGTTTTGGGTTGAGAAACTTGTTTTACTTTTACCAAGGTTAGTATTGCATAAAATTAACAATATACCTCTGTACCTTTGTTTGCACATGGAAACAATTTTCTTCCGGGACTGTACTTTGGAATTAAAAGCAGCACAATTATAACAAATGGCAATAAGAAGTTACCCAGATAACCAATTTGCAATCTATAGTTTATGAATACAGAGGGATACTTGTTATGAACTTTACATACCAATAGAGGATTAATTGGAACCCATTCTTCCTTCGGAAGCCACAGTTCTAATGCCACTCGAGTTTGTTCAGGAGTGGATGTTTTCTAGCAAAGGAAAAAAGAAAGCAATTATAGCAATGCCATATCTTGGAAAACTGTCAACAAAATAAAAGAGTAGTGCAGGTAAGGAGATCAAAATACAAATGTCAAAGTGATGTCCATATCATTTTTGAACTTCTTTTTTATAGTTCTTGCAAGTTGCAAGTTGCAATAGTTTTAGCAACGGTTAGTTGACATAATTAAATTTATCTCAATTTATCAGCTTAAGCTTTTAGCTTGATTGATGATTTACCTAATTCAACATGATATCAAAGTTGGAGTTCGAGTTCCTGCCGTATCGTTTTCTCATATAAAATTGAATTCCACTTGTAGGGTATTTATCAAATTTCTAAGACCCAAAAGTGAGGAGAAGTGTTAGTTGACATAATTAAATTTATCCCAACCTATCAGCTTAAACTTTTAGGATGAACATTAGTAAATTTTGTAGTTTGCCTTGGTACATCTGATGGTTATTTTTCTTCTCATAGTTATGCGTCACTTGTAGCTAATTGGCAAAGCTTCTTCTAAATAAGATTCCATCCATGCAATTAAACAAGTGGAGTCAAGTACACATTCCACATTTACCTGTTTTGAGCCATTTCCAGACACCCATCCTAGCCGATTGCAAATGCGATGCACATGAGTATCTACACATATCCCCTGAACATCGTTCCACGCCATAATCATGATCTAAATACCACATATGAAACAAGACGAGTCATGAGAAGCATACCCAGATAAATTTGATCTTTTCTAATAATACACAATCTGCCATACCAAATGTGCAATCTTAGGACCTATCCCAGGTAGTAAAAGTAGCTCCTCCAATGATCTAGGTATGTCACCATCATACTTCATAAGACATATTTTTGCAATCTTCTTCAAATTCCTAGCCTTTGTTGAATAAAATCCAACCTGCAAGATGGATACAAACAAACTCTATATTTATTGACAGAAAATGGAAATTCCGTTGAGAGAAGTGCAAGGAGTGCCCCAACAAGAACAGAACAGCCGAAGGAATATAACTACTACATTATTTCAGATATCTCTGTTCACGTGAATAATTAGTGCAATTGCTCAATAATTTCCCTAAACTCTACCGGGTAAATCAAGCTTTTAATGGTTTCTTCGTCAGCTTTGTCCATGGCATCAGCAGTAAGAAGACCACTTTCTTGAAGACGCAATGCTGCTCCTGCACTCCTGAATGATCTTTTGTCAATAAAAGAAAATATTAAAATAGAGTTTAATATCTCTGGGAAACAACAAATAATTTACCACGTTCACATTCTAATTTTAGATTATGAAGATAAAACTTATATATCTGAGACTCTTGTTGCTTCTTGATAGAATTTCCTGCTCCCAAACCGATCCTCATGCAAGGAGTATACAGCTTGAGGGGTTGACTTGTAAAACATCCAACTTTTACCACCAAAAGTGAAGAATTAAAAGGGTAAAAAGGAAAATATGAAGTCAAAGAAATTTGCACCTGTACAGGTTCAAGCATCATTGAAAAGGAGTTGCACAAAAGAGGGTAACGCAGTGTAAAATGGCGAGAGAAATACCAAGGTTGAGTAAAATCAAATGAGATATGAAGGTTTGCAAATCAAAATGCAAATTGGTAGTTTGCAGCCAATGAGCCAAGATCTCATGAAATACATCCAAAGAAAGGTTGTATATTCCTGGGAGGGCAGAAGAACAATAGAGAATGAAGCAAACAAACAGATCAAAGGAAGAATGTTCCAGCAAGAATCAAGAACTCATGTGAAGGCAAGTCGGAAAATGAGGAGCATTTGACGAAAGAGGAAACAACCCAAAATGGAGGCCTAACTCATGGTTGAAGTTACATGAGTAATGGTGGTGGTGGCCAAGAACTAAACTTCACGTAATGCCATGGTAAGAAATCATCAGATATACAGAGAACGAAGGCAGATCCCTCCCCTTAAAATTTTGTTTACTCTTGTTCAAAGGACCAAGTAATCATATGAATTTTCAGAAAGACTACATAAGAGTTTGGGGCAAGGGGATCAAATCGGAGATAGGGAATAATTTCCTTGCCCACATTTGGGTCACCTAAAATCATTACCCTAATAATCACTATTTATTACCCCATAATCAATATTCATCTCCTCCATAATCAATATTCATCCCCCATAACCGCTTTTCATTCCTCCATAACCAATATTAACTCCTCTTATAATCAATATTTTGTTTTCCATACTCATTCCATCATCCATACACCTTAAACACAAACACAAATAATCATTCTTCCCATATTCATGTTCTCCCGTAATTATTCAATTCTCCTTGCCCCAAATGACCCCTACAGGAAGATGTGTTGAAATAAAATTCTCTATCAATCAATAAATTCACAGTCCAAGAACTTGCCATGAGTAACGTGGTCTTTGGTTTGGCTTGAGAGAAGAGAAGATGACAATACAGCAAATCTTCTTTCCTAATAAAAAAAAGTAAAATCACTAGTTATAAGTTTATCATAATGCTGCAGATATACAATACAATTCATGATAAGAAGCTTGCCAAGTAATCTTCACATCTAATTCTTGATAACTTTACAGATTTCACAGTGCATCAGAGAAATAAATGTTGGTGCCAGAGATACCTTTTAGGATTATTAAAGAGAGATTTAAAATGGTACCAAGGATGAAAGATAGAAGAAAAAAGGTGGTGCTCTAAAAAAAGGTACAAGCTTGAGATGATAATAGATCTTGAAAAGAAATAAAGAACCATGCAAATTAAAACCCGGGTGTCAATTTGAAATTGAGATTTTACCTTGGGAGGAAGAGCACTACCAGCTTGCCCACATCCCATGGTATCTACCGGAGCTTCTTCAGAGGATCTCATTTCACGAATTCCTTCAAGGACTTTTTCCCAATTCACAGGTGGTTTACCTACTTCATAATTTAGCTTTTTATTAGGAAATAAAAAAATCCAATTGATAAATATAATTTTAATTTTTTTTTTTTTTGAAACTGGGAAATCAAAGCTTCTCTCCACTATACTCGGAGTAACCACGCATGTCCCTAGACCAGGCACCGGGAAATATCCAAGAAATGAAGACAAGGGAGGTGCCTACAAGTTAATGTCACTGATGGGTCTCGAACCTAGGACCTTGAAAGAGCACACCTTCGAAGCCTAAGTCTTCAACACTGCGCCACCCCTCGGGACAATTGATAAATATAAATATACAAATCCATCAAATTCAAGTCTCTAATGTGGTCTTCATTGCCGGTCCCAGATGACCTCAACACAAAAAAAATCAACTAGAAAAGTAACTCTCTTTTTTTTTTTGGACAATGTGTTCCAGTTGAGCTATGCTTATTTTGATAAAAAAAATACGCAGCTCTCTCCCCAAACTGGCCAAAGGATTTACGGTTAAGGCTTGTGGCCAATGATCTATGGACATCAAACAGCAGCATTGGATGTTTTACTAGGATGAAATTGAAAAATAAAAAAAATCAATGAAGAAAAGAAAAATCTGGACCAGTTTTGAGATATTATTTTCTTACACTCTTCCTGGTATCTTATCTTTGTGGGCTCATCAGTAATTACTCTTTATCTTCGTAATTGATTGCTTGGAAATGTTTTCAATAGCTTCTACATGTTTCTCTCTTATTAAGTTTCATTTACTTCAAAGAAATCATTGCTTGTTAAAAATAATAGTGTAAACTGTTGACTACGTGTTCCTCTTATAACTAGGACGTGAAAATTTACAGGAGGAGCAATTAGAGATGAGAAGAAATAACTTGAATAATTACTTAAGAAGTTATCTACCACAAACTAATAAAAATACTGACACGATCTCCCAATAATCTAATCCAAGCCATGAAAGGGGGAAAAATAACACTTTATTCAGTTTGTTTCTTAATCAATGACTTACTACATAAACTTTTATGCAAAATACACAGCATAAATCTCCCAGAGGAAAAAGAAAACAGAAAGAAAGAAAATAAATTATCACTCACCTCCTTCAGCAATGGCTTTTTGTCTACTTAGATTAGAATCTTCAATTCCTTTGAGAAGAGGATCTAGAGGAAGCTTCGACTTCCCTGCAGTACCAATTAATAAAAAAAAAGTGATGATGGATTAAAGGGTAAAAGCATATCTCCACTTTTTGTATCTTTGCACACTCCCTTGCATTTGTGAGAACAAGTTGAAAACTTAAATGTGAACCTCAATTAACATTTCCAACATACTTACCAAGTAATATCTTAAAACAAACTATTAATAGATCTGTAAGGGGAGCCTAAGTCTTTCAATCAGGATATCTTGCCCTCTCCAAAAATCGTCAAATACTAATAGAATAGCTATCACAATCATCCAAGGTTGCGATACTGACTAATTGGAAATATAGTTATATCCAATCACGTATTTCTTGTTCTCTTGTTATGTCAAGGACTTGAGGACTCAAGATACATTTAAACTTAGATTTTCCTAATTTTTGAAAATGGACTTTCAGGCAACATCTTTTGTGTGCTTCTGCCGTCGAAGTGAACCAAAAGTTAAGCACCACTGATTGAACTAGAGAAACTAAAATGATTTATTATTATTTTATAATAGGAAACGAGAAACACCTTCATAGATAAGATGAGCAGTGTTTTAAAAGCCTACTAAGGTGCTTGCCTAGGCCAAGGCGCACTTCATGCACCTCGGACCTCGGTTAATAAGGCACTTCATGCGCTTCCCCACATTAGGTCATTCGAAGCACGAGATAAGTTTTTTAAGATATTGAAATATATTGAATCACTCGTGTATATTTTATATATTATTTTTGATTAAATAGTAGATTTTTATGTATTTTTATAAATTATTCTTAGTTAAACTTCATTTGTTCCCCTGAAAATGAAGGTTCCAATGAAAATGAAGGTTAATAGTTGAATCTTATGAGTGTTTTATATATCATTCTTGGTTAAGGCTTCATTTGTTCTCATGTATATGAAGGTTAATAGTTGAATCTTATGAGTGTTTTATATATCTTTCTTGATTAAAACTTCATTTCTTTCTATGAAAAGTGTTTTGATTGTGCATATATTCATATATATATATTATGTTTTTTTTTATATAGTGCGCCTTAAGTAAAAATGCCTCCGTCTTTTAGTACGCCTTACGCCTCAGGCTCCAGAGGACTATTGTGCCTTAGTGTGTCTTGGATTTTTTTATAACACTATGGAGGAGGGGAGGGCTAAGGAGATATCCACATTACATAAAATTTTCTCATTTTATTGTTCAAACAAGAAAAATAATAAATATAGGAGTGTTCTCATATATTGGATAGTAAACCATTCAGTAGTAATGGCTAATCCAGACAAGCAAAAATGCTATTAAGGTAAGAAATTACTTGATCCAGGGGAATCATTAATTCTTTTGAACGCAAAATCTTCAATATTAGGAGGACAGCAGCGCTGTACAAGAAAAATAGAAGTTTAAATTAATAGCTTTCATCATGTAAGAGTGAGACCTTTATCTATAAAGGGTTTATAATCTTATCAAATAATAAGTCTCTAGAATATTATGCTAACATAAGAAATAGCCATAAGTGTGTATGAATTTATTTATTATTAACAGAGCACAGAGAGCATAAAACACCCAATATCCAAACATCAGGTGTATGCAGTGTTTTGCTCGCACCAGCGTCTACGCTCAAAGCATAGGTCTAGCGCTTTGCGTTGCTTCTTGAGCACTTTTAAGTAAAAAAGTTCTTGTGTTTAGGATTTATTTGGTTCCTTATTAATATTTAGTAATCCTTAAAAAAAATAATTTAATATTCCCACTTCAACTATACTATCTCTTTGTAAATGTTCTTACACACAAAAAAAAAAAAAAAAAATATATATATATATATATATATTTTTTTTTTTTTTTTTTTTTTGAAACTAGAAAATTGAAACTTTGCTTTTCTATACTTAGGGTAATCACGACCATCCCTATGCTAGGCACCAGAAAAAATCGTAGGAATGGAGATACATGAGGTATTTACAAATTAATGTCACACATGAGTTTCGAACCTCAAATATTCACAGAGCACACTTTTAAAGTCCAAACCTTCGATCAATATTTCACTCTTCCGGAACAAATGTTCTTATATATATATAATGCACCTCACACGAAAAAAGTCCGTGCAATTTGAGCAGGTGTATGAACAAGAAAGAAATGAAAAAGCAGGTTATATGAATGCATAGACTTAATTTAACTAATCACCAGAAACGCGATAATCTGAAGCAAAAATAACCCACTTTCCAGAACGAAAGATATGTTTGGAAGACAGGAAATGAAAGTTTAAGGCTCTTACTTTGGAGTCAACATTAGCTTCGACTTCAAGCCCGCAACCTTGAACTTCTGCAATCTTTTTGACTCTTCTCCTCACGAACACACGAGTTTCAGACTCAGATTCAGACTTAACAGCTGAAATCCCTAAAAGCAGTGACGACCAAGTTAAGAAATACCCTAAAGATTAAAAATGAAGGAAAAAAAAAACGATGAGTGAAACAAAATCGAGCAGCAGTTTGTAAGGACCTGATTCTGGAGGGATTTTGATTGATCTTGTTGACAAGGAAGATAAACTTCCTTTGGACATGGCGTTGCATGTAATTCTTAGCGAAAATGTAATCCAAAGAACCGGAGTTCTAATAGGACAAGCAACAAACATGGCCATTTGGTAGAATGATCCAATTTAAAAAGGGTCCAGGCTCGAAAATCCAAAATTTTGGTAGATTTGCTCGTTGGATTCGATGGTTTCTCTAATACCAGATCTCAAGAAACGACGGAGTGGAAGAAATTCTTCGAGAAATTGGTGCAATAGTTTTCATTGTTGTACAACCATCATTTCAAAGTTCTAATTATGATTGCTTTGTATTAAGTTTTGTTTTTATCATTAATATTAAATTTCTTATGAATCTATAAGTTTATTTCATGATTAAGGGAGGTTTGATATCAATTTTGAAAGAGTATTTTAAATTAATATTTAATTAATGCATTTAATCGTATTGATTGTAATCATTACTTTTAAATACTCAAAATAAATCATCAATCCAAATACTAATTTTAAATACTCTTAAAAATTACATTCAAACAAACATTTGACTTTAATCATTATTTATAAATATTCGAAATAAATTTTCATTATAAATATTGATTCTAAATACTCTTACAAACTAAATTGAAACAAATTTTTAATTGCAATAATTACTAATCATTATTTTTAAATACACAAAATAAATATGAATTTTAAATACTCTTAGAAACTGAATTTAAACAAATTTTTGAATGCAATCATTACTTATAAATACTCAAAATAAATCTTCATTCTAGATATATCTCAATACATACGTCCATTTGGGGTTATCTAACAAAAAAAAAAAATTCAATAAATTATCTAAATTTGCGTCGTTGAATGTATCAAAAAAATAAAAAATTAACATAATCAATGAATTATTTAGATGTTTATATTTTAATTTATTTATTTTTTGAAAAAAAATTAGATATTTATATAAATTGTTCATTTAATGAGTTTTGACGAATCATACATTCGTTCACAAGATTAATTTGTGAACTCTTACTAAAACAATTTTATGATGATTTTCTTTTTTTCCTATTATTCTAAGATCTTATGAAATTAATTTTCAAAGTAAAACTAAATAGAATAAACTCATGATCTCTCAGCATATTATGTACAAAGCTTTTATCTGACTGACTCATAAAATATTGGATAAATTTCAAATAACTTCTAAACAATCCTCTATTTATTTTGGTAGACATATACAAATAGTGACTTTTTTAGCAAATAAATAAATACAGAACAATAAGAACATTCAACTTTTGATTTACTGAATGTTTAATTTACAGCAATGGCAGGGAGAGATTCTCACAAAATTGACAAGTAATCAAAGAAGAAGAAATGCAGATTATACAATCAAAGAAGCAAAATACTTCACTGACTAAAACCACTCCCATTCTAACTTAGGCAACTCCATTGAAAAAACATATGCTTTGTGATAAAATATTACATGAACTTAACTGTAGTAATAAGAAGGCAGATGCACATGAACTTTACTGCATGATGATTTCAACAGCTTATCCTTCTTTTCCATTCTCTCACTTGAGAAAGAACTTCCAGATGTCTCGGTCGGTCATCTCCTTCACCAAGTGAGCTCCAAAAATGCCTTCCTCATCGACCAAACTCCTCAAATGCCTTGCCCCGCTTGGGAAACCGACGTAATTCTTCTTTGTAGCCAGGTACAACACTCCGTATGGAGGCCTCACACACTAATTTCCAACAAAAGAGATGATTTTCGGAAGTTATTAGACGTTAGTTTTACTCTTTCGACGTGAAGTACTAAAGTCACTTGAGTGTTACCTTCTTTATAAGCGCGTATAGCTTTTTCAAAGAGTTAAGTGAATATGGGATTTCTGCCATTAAAATTACGTCGTATCCACCTTCTCCCTGATCGATCTCACTAGCCCTCTCCCATGCTCGACTTCCTGATAGCTTCCTCGATCTCCTTGAGGAAGATTCGTGACCAATGATGCTACCATCTTGACTGCTGCAACCATCCATAAAGTCTTCTTCAGAGAAGCTCAAGCTCATCCCGGTCGGTCCATCAAATCCATCACCTCTAACAACAGACAGGACTGTTGGGAGCTCGTCCCAGTCGCCAGCATAAAAATGTACTGATGGGGTCAAAGTGTGTCGGGACGGAGTTAAGGGACTCTCCGGCTGTCTACTCTGCCTGTCCCGAGCTTGTTCGAGATTGGCAAGGACATTCGGAATGGTTGTGCATCTGACAGTTTCTGCACTGAGGTCCTGAAAGTGCACTATGCTTGCTCCCTGTAAGAAGATTGAAAACTGAGGTATAAGCAAAGTTCCTTCAACTTTCAGTTTCTTTATAAGGCAACAAATCTTCATTCCCTGTTTTAACAGTTTTCATTTGATGTATTCATGGCTTCAACAACCAATGCCTAAATGTCACTAGCTAACCTCCTCTATGATCAACCTCCAATTACTACAATATTGCAACATAAACCCCTATGGTTTTTGTAATTCATGGAAGATCATGTAAACAAATGCATAAATTTATGATTCTTCATTTGGATAGTAATGCAATGATTTCCTAACTTTAATACCCTGAGTGTCCTAACCAATTCATAGACACCATGACTAATTGCATGAAGAAACCTCAAAATCCTATAACTCTTTTAATTGCCCCTAATTATGAGGCCAAAACTCTTACATTTGCCCCTAATTACGAGGCCATCACAGGGTGGTTATGTCCTAACCACTATTATTTTATTCGTTCTAATCATTCGTACCAAAGCAAGAGGCTAAGTAAGCTGAAATACAATAAAATTATGAGTATGCTGATCGATTTCTCTCAAACAATTTTTTTAGACAAATATTTCTTTGTTATGAACTTCGACTAGTTGATTTTTTTTTTTTTCGTTTATCTAATCAGAATATAAAAACTACACACTCCGGTCCATTCAATGAAAACTAACACAAAACATGATTGAAAATGCAGTTAAAAACATGACAAAAGTAAGAAAATAAGCATCAAAATAAACCAGTAACAGACGTGGTGCATACTATTAAGAAATGTACAGTTCGAGACAGATAAAAAACGGTTCAACAGTACCTTGAGGCAAGCAAAAACCCCAGGAAGTCCATAGCTACAACCCAGCTGCAAAACACCAACTAAAGAGGTTAGCTTAAAAATCACGTGTATATACTAATACCTGCATCTAGCAGACAGAATCAAAGAAAATTATGTACTAGAGCATTCCCAGCTGCATCTAGCAGACAGAACCATGTGGAAGCCCAGAACTTTTAGGTCATAAACTAACAAAGTTTGTTCACATTTCCTGAAACTAGCTGTGTTACTATATAGTGGAATAGAGCACTCCAAGGATCCACACATTGACATAGCATAACAAAAGGTTCGAACGTGCTACGATTAATGTGCTTAGCTTCTTTAAGCAGCTTCACTTGTAAGCGCATACTCAACCCTCTCCTTTTTTGTCCTTCCCCCTCCTTCTTGACTCTTAAAAGTAACTTATCATGCAATGTACTTTGATCATTAAAGTTCAGGAAAAACATAAACAGAGAGGAGGACATCCAAAACATGATTATTTAAGCGAGTGCTCGAACTGAAAAGAAATGTACTTTTTGGTGTCTGCCTAGCTCCTTTTGGCCTCACATTTATACACTTGAAAATAACTTCTCTCATAAAATTCACGATTTGACAAATCCACAAAGACAGACACAATTATTTACATGACACATGCGACAAAATCTAATTTATCGTGCACAATAAACATACTTCATGATGGAAGAGCAATGTCAATTCATCAACAATCTAAAAGAGAATGCATTGTATTATATACTGCTCCAAGGTGTACAATTTTTACACCTCTGGTAAGAAAATACCATAATGGATTACTACCTCAAGTACTCTTTTGCCCCTAAAGCTCAGTTGTCCATCACGAATCTCATGCTTAAGAACATTAACAAGATCAATGGAACTGTCCCAAGATTTGAGATGACCTGCAAAATAAAATATGTGCTTCAACCTTAAAGGCAAATGTATAATTAAGGTAACCCTTGCTTTAGAAACATATTCTATAAGAAAAAATAGATTGCAGTCAGTTACGAGTGTAGAAAGAGCATAAAAGTACCTTCAGGTTTGGACGATACAGACTCCGAGCCATTGAAGCCAATTATATCTGCAACACTAACTCTACCCTGGAGAGAAGAAAAACAATTAGCATAAAGGGAGAACCGTCGGGTTTTACCCTCAAGAATTGCTGATAAGATTCCATCATAATTAGCTCTAGTCATCTCATCCAGAAAAGGTAAGTTTTTACAAGAAATTTTATTCATGTGAATCAACTTTCACATAGACAGATAGAAGGCGAAGGCCTAATTGATGAACAAACAAAGTAGACTAATTATATAAATCCGAGAATTCCCTGCCCCAATAAAAATGAAAGGAAAAAATAAAAATGTGAATTTAAGAAATACCTTAAAAACATTGAGACCTTGCAAATCTACATTCTCCCCCGCATACTTGTATGGATGAGCTGTCTGATAAAAAGAGAAGGAAATGTTAATTGTGCTCCCAGAAGTAGGCATTAAACAGAAAAACAAACGGAAGGGTTAATTAAAACAACCTAAATAAAATTAGTTTGATTACTAAAGTTTTTTTTCATAATTATGAGGAGTGCTTTGCAATGACAAGAAAACAAGAATAAATGAATTGCCTTTGAAGGGAGAATCTCAACAGCTGGTGAGGGAAGATGGCAATCTCTCTCTGAAATTGAGGGAGTGCTGTGGCTTCCTTTATCATGGGGCACCAAGCCAGGCAAGCACTGGGCAAGTATTGATGGTGCTCTCATTATACCTTAAGGAATTAAAAGAAATCCCTACAGCATTGAAAGGCCAATTAATAAACAAGCAGTCGTTTAAATATTCATCAAGGTTACCAATCTAACCCAAACCAGAAATCTCAGAAGAAATCCCCCCAAAATGTGAAGAAGATTTCAATTAAAAAAAAAAAAAACCACAACAGCAACAACAACAACAACAAAATGATCCCAATTGACAAAACCATCAAATTTTGTTTTTTGGAAACCGAGAAATCAAAACTTCACTTCACTATACCCGGAGTAACAATGCCCGTCCTTAGGCCACACACTAGGAGACATTGAAGAAAGGGAAACACGAGAGATGCCTATAAATTAATGTCACAGGTGTCTCTAACTTGGGACCTTGAGAGGAACACACCTTCAAACCCCAAGCCTTCGACCCATGCCACCCCTTGGGAATTGACAAAACCATCAAATTATCATAGCATAGTTCCATAAATCTCTAGACAATTAAGGTGAAGAACGTTTGATCCCAATTATATGACGAAATGAAACTGCCATTTGACAAGGGGTGGTCGAACAAGGAAAGGTCATGAACCAGCTTATTGAATCTAAGCATATGGTGGGTGATTCAACCACCAGAAGATCTTTCTGAGTCCATCTAGCAACAATGAAATCACCACAAAAGTTATAATTAAGCTCATTCTGCGAAGATTCTTTCAGTGGTAGGAGGGAGGACCATAGACACTTTGGATTATTTATTTCATACAGTATCAAGGAAAACTTCTACTATAGATCTAGATTATTTTTCTTCCATCTTCAACTCAAAATTTACCTGCTGACTCGGACGCTCAATTATATTAACAAAATGGATCATATATTCACACAACACACAATTCACAAAGCAACCTTCATAACTGTATTCTTTGTACAATAAACAAATTGTACTATCATTTGAGTAAGAAAAAAATTTTGGGGGTTGGAGAATTCAAATATGCAACTTCTTGGTCGAGGATACATGCCAATTTCCATTGAGCTGAGCTCACTGAACTATCATTTGAAGTTGTACATTAAGTACTACCCCAAATTTTCGATAAGGAGAGTACAAATCAAAATGATAACATGAAACTAAAGTATTTTCAAAAATTAATTGACACGATCTTCATCGAAAGGTAAGACACCAAGTCACCAACCCTAAACGCAAATAGACCACCAAACATTTAGAAAACATTAAGGAGAAGAAAAAAAGGTATTGATCCATTAAAATTTTTAAATCCAAAGCAGCCTACAATTTATTTCATGTAAACATATAGGTTTAGAGATCTAAAAAAGGAAAGGACAAAATAACAACCACCACTATTAATCTAACAAATACTGCATACAGCATACAGTGAATTTGCCCAAACAAAACAAACTAGAAATTCAATCACTTAATCATGAAAAACCACTTAGAAAGAACAGCGGTAGAAGAGCAATCAAACATGGTAAGTCCAAATAAAATTGATCTAAACAGTTCGATTACTCAAACAAAATCCCAATAAACCCTGACCCAGAAAACAAAATTACAGGTTTCTAACATCAGGAGAACAAAAGAGCAATCAAAGCCCAAATCTCCAAATACATAAAAGAGCGCAATCCAACAAATCAGATAGATAAACAAAAACCCCATTAAAGCAAAGAAAGCTACTCACCCACGGAGCTTAATCGCAATGGCGAAGAGACAATCGAGAGGAATTATGCGACAATCGAGGACCCAGAGACGTATTATAGTCAGAGATATGAATTGGCATGAAGAAACTCTGCAATTTCACAGAAATAGATATCAAAGTCAAAAGAGTATACAATGTCAAGAAAGAAATTTTCATAGCTGAACAGGGAAGCTTCGATTCAGACCTGCACTCCAAATAGCTGAAGTGTCCACAGTACCCCTTCAACTTCTCGCTATTTTCGAATTTACCAAGAAGGATCGAGCCATTGGTTGAATTTGTCGAAGGGGTGCCACTGCCGTAATTAGTGAGAAAACATAAGGGTATTTTCGGTAGACTATCGTGAGAAAGCCCACGTGTGAAGTTGAAAGATGAAAGGAAGAAAACAGCGATTTGGTCGGTCGTTTCATCGGTATCCTCTCCGGCAGTTGTACGGAGATTGCTCATCTGACTGCCACGTTTCCTTTTTTTTTTCTTTTTTTTTTTGAGTACATTTGATTAAGAGAAATTGATCTCGATAACATTTGACATGTTTATTATAACTATAACACAAATTTTTTAAAATTTATTTATAGCACTTTTTTAAATTTTTTTTAAATTTTCTTTTTTGCCCCTCTCTCAAGCGTAGATATATTTGATTGCTTTTTCTATTCATTAAAACTAATGGAATTGAAGTAATTACAATGAAAAGTTATAAAACACACACATATTTATATTTGGGATGCTTTAAAGTGAATGTTAAAAAAAATTTGACAACTATATATTAAAGTTCTTTTCTTCAACTACATTAAGGGTGAAGGTTTCAAATGTGTTACCTCTTTGAAAAAGCTTACTAAGCAGGGCGTCGTCATTGATGTCACCCTCGACGACGAAGACGCCGGTGCAGTCGAGAAGGTCGACACATGAATGTTTGAGTGAGGTTGTGTAATAGCGGTTGAAATTGTCAGTGCCGAAATTGTCAAAAGTGTCTTCTTCTTCTTCTTCGATTTATCGGCCGATTTAAAATTCCTCTTCATTTGATTTAATAGTTTCATCGGCCGATTTCCAATTTCGATTTCAATTTTTCGGCCGAATTCTTCTTCCTTTGAATTCACGTGCTTGCGATCGACATGTTAGAGGTGAGGTTGGACTAGAGCGGTTACGAATCCCAGTTAATTCATTCGTGAATTGAAGCTTAAAGGGGCTTCAATGTAGTTTTTCCGGTGAATGTGAAGGCTTGTTCGGAGATGAAGAAGACAATTGCACATAGATCAATCAACTTTCATCATTATACTGACCGACTTCAATCAGAGAACTAATAAACTTCAATCGGTATACTGGTCAACTTCAATCAGTGTAACGATCGACTTCAATCACTCAGACTGATTAACTTTAATCAGCAGACTTCAATTAGTGTATTGATCAACTTCAATTAGCGGACTTCAATCAATGAACTTCATTCACTATACTGATTGACTTCAATCACTGGACTAATCGATTATTATTTTTTTTTAATATACATGCAAAAAAACCCCTTAAATGAATGGTTAAGCTTATTGGAATTATGAAAATTAATTGTTCTGTATTTCAACTTACATAAATCTCTCCAATAAATTTTATTTTAACATAATTTAGTATATATTGGTCAATGACATAGTGTTTCATTGTTTAAAAATTGTGTTGTAATTTATAGGGTAATATTCTTCTTCAAAAATTTGCA
>JBBMEG010000022.1:12235901-12252608 GCA_037832605.1 Cyclanthera cordifolia
GAACAGGTCACTAAAATTAGGGTTTCTTGGAATCTCAACAAAAGAAGAAAGGTGATCACTCAAATTTGGGCTTGGTAAAATTTTATGATCAAAAGATGGAAGTTGATAATTACTCAAATTAGGGTTTATAGTAATCTCATCACAAGATGGAAGTTCATCACTCAAATTAGGGCTTCTTGGAATCTCAGCCACAGAATCAAGTTGAGCTGAAAAATTAGGGCTTCTACCCTTTTCTGACATAACTGGGAAATCATAATTAGGGCTTCTTGAAATCTCTGCCATGGAAGAAAGAATTGAAAAATTAGGGTTTCTGACCATCTCTGCCATAGAAGGAAAGAGAGTAAATAAATTAGGGCTTGTCATCGCCGTTTGTGCTCTAGAAGGGAAGCTGGTGAACTTGAAAAATTAGGGTTTCTTCTACAATCTGATCTCTTAAACCTTGAAAGATTAAGATTTCTTGAAATGAATGAGAAAAGCTTATTACAGAAAAATTAGGGCTGGCTTCATTGATGAACACAAGCTTCAGAGAGAGAGAGAATTTGTTTAATACCATTTTTTTTTTCCGATTCCCACTCGAATATGGTATTTATTATTAAAAAAAAAAGTTAGTCAATTAATTAATTAATTAATTAATAGATAAAGTTTTAATAAAAAAATACCATAGAATTTTAAAGTTTTTGAATCATTAAGAGATGTTATCTCTTTATTACTAAAATAAATAATAAGTTTGGTAAATATAATTCTTATATTTTCAAAAACTAGAATTAAAAGTTAAAATTTAGTTTATATAAATTTAAAAACTAGAATTTAGTTTTAAAACCTAAAAATAGTTCTCGTTATTTCTAATAGTTAGAGAATTAAATTTGTGGAAGTTAATGTATTCACTTGTTGTGAGTCTTTCTCGAACAGACAGATCCTCCCATCAAATTTTGGACGTTCTTTTCAATCACGAATTATCTAGCCAACTCCATCTTCTCCATTAGTGATAGCTGAAAATGCATCAATATTAAGCTTCCAGCAATTTTGAGGATGAACTTTCGACCTTTTCCATTATCAAATGATGTGAATAAATAGCCGTAACAATCATACTCGTGCTTTTAAAAACTAAACCAAAATTAAAAGCTATCTTGCAAATACTTATTTTTGTTTATAAATTTTGGTTATGATTTATTTAAGAGAGATGAAATCGAGTTTAAGTAAATACAAATTTAAATTTTAAAAACCAAAAACAAAAAATCAATTGGTTATGAAACGAGTGTCTAAGTAAAGAAATTAAAGAAAAATGAAATTGAAATATTTTAATTAAATAATGAAATATTATTAAAAAGTTGTCAAAATAAAAATGAATGATTCTAAAATTTATTGTCTAACAAAAATTTCATAAATAAAATCGTTGATGGCCATAGTAAAATTAATAGACGTGGCACTCACTGATTTGTTTGTGACACGGGCCTTTCAAGTGGATCCGTGTGTGTTTATCAGAGCCCAAACAGCTTACCCGCCAAGTTAATTTTCTAAACATATAAATCCAAAAGAAATGCTGACAGACCATTCTGAATAAATTGCTTATCTAAACAAGGAAATAATTTTCTATTGCTTTGACGAAACGCTGATCCGTCGGCGTCGGGCTGCGTTGATTTTTCTTACAAATGCAGCTTCTTAAATTTGTCAATTGGATCTCTCTCTTGATTCTCTGTTCATCAGCATTTTATTACTTTCGCACAGGCGAAATTTCTCCATCTTTTCTTCTCAATATGGCTGAAGAATCCTCCAACTCCATTTATGATTTCACTGTCAAGGTGTTCTGTTCTTCAATTTACTATGTTTTCTGAGAAATTTCTTATTTCCTGTGTGCTGTTGTCGTTGTTCTTCGTTTTTCTGAGTTAGGTTGTCATTTGTTGAGGTGATTTGTTTGTTTAATTCGTTTTTTTTTTACTTCGGTTGATCTTTGGTTTTTTGTTGGACTTGAATTTGGAAATATCTGAAATGTTAGATCGAAGATTTTAGTTCGTTTTTACTTCGGTTGATCTTTTGATTAGTAGCTGACTTGATTTTGTCGAAGTGTTTGATTTTAACGGACTTTCGAAATATTTGTGGTTCGTTTCGTTTTATTTCCGTTCGCGAACTTAGGTTTATTTGTTGAAGCGATTTTCATTTTCGTTCATATTTAATTTGGAAAAATCTAGGATTAGTGTTGAGCATCGACTTCGAAAAACCTTAAGCCGTAAAGATCGAATATATTACATTCGAAATATTTTGGATCCTTTTCATATTGCCGACTGGTTCTTCATTTTTTTGACTTTGGCTTCCTTGTTGAAGTGATTTTATGTTTGGTTTGTTTCTACTCTGGCAAATCTTTGATTAGTTGAATATCTGCTTTGGTAATATTTGAATTGTGAAAATGGATTTGTTTACAGGATATTCGTGGGAATGATGTGAGTCTTAGTCAATACAGAGGGAAGGTACTTCTGATAGTGAATGTTGCTTCTCAGTGGTAATTTTTATTTTCTTTTGAAACTATTTTGAATTCTGGCTGGCAGTTTGTATATGCTTCTGTTGAAACTTGAAACAGTGACAACTTTGAACTCTTTAAACTCACTCGGTTGATAATGAATAATGATATACACCCACCTCATGAGCAAATGTTAGAAGTTGGAGAAAATAAGAAGCGCAAATGTGCTAAAGAGTAGGAGAGAAAAATATGTCGTTCTACATCTTTAATCGTTATTCTTAAGATCTTTGTTGTCTTGCAGTGGTTTAACGCAGTCAAACTACAAGGAGTTGAACGTATTGTATGAAAAATACAAAAATGAAGGTTAGTTTTTTTTTCTTCAGGGCAATATCGAAGTCACGTAGTCCTATTTCAAGACTCTGGTTAGTTAAAACAAACATTACGGGCAGGTTTCGAGATATTGGCATTTCCTTGCAATCAGTTTTTAGCACAGGAGCCAGGAAGCAATGAGGAGATTCAGGATACAGTGTGCACAAGGTTCAAAGCTGAATTCCCTATCTTTGATAAGGTAATCATAATGCAGTTTAGCAAAGCTAGATGTCGTTGAAGTCTTGAGTTCTTATATATTTATTTATTTTATTTTAAATAGGATATTTGGATTAAGATTTTAAGAGTATTTAGAATTATTATTTAGAATGAGGATTTATTTTGAGTAGTTAAAAGTAATGATTGTAGTGAAAAGATTGTTTAGAAGTAGTTTTCAAGAGTATTTATAATGAAGATTTATTTTTGAGTATTTAGAAGTAATATTAATAATGATTGTAGTCAAAACTTGTTTGATCTAGTTTTTAGAGTATTTAGAATGAAATTTTATTTTTGATATAATAGTAATGATTACAGTTAAATATTTGTTTAGATATAATTTTTAAGAGTATTTAAAATTAATTTTAGAATGAGGATTTATTTTAATTATTTAGAAGTAAAAGATTACCCTTTAAAACTCGACTGAATGTAGTTTTTTTAAAAGTATTTAGTAAATACTAATTAGAAATATTAGTTCAAAATTTCATACTAAACATCCCTAGTGATATCTACTTTTTTTTTTTTTTTAATTTAAAGAAAAAAATAGTAACCATCTACTCACAATAATTAAATATCCTCAAGTTTTCAAAGATCAAATATTGTAGAATTAGCCATTTATCTCATGACATTAATTGAAGCGGCCAAATCTCGTTTGTTTCTATACACATATATATTTCGGCTGATGTCTGCTAAGGTGATGATACTCACTGAGAATATGATTTTGATTATATTTGTGTAAATCACTGGTTACTAGGCATTTGTTACCTCAATTCCGACAACATTTTCGATGAATTGGTGTTTTCGAATATGTGTTTTTGAAGGTTGAAGTAAACGGGAAGAATGCAACACCCATTTACAAGTTCCTGAAATCACAAAAGGGTGGATTATTTGGCGATGGCATCAAATGGAACTTCACAAAGTTCTTGGTGAACAAAGAAGGGAAGGTGGTTGATAGATATGCTCCTACCACCTCACCTTTCAAGATTGAGGTTATTACATTTTCCTTATCAACTTTATAAAGGTTTAAGACCATACAAAGAGCCTTACTTTGTATTTCTTCCTCATCTGCAGAAAGATCTACAGAATCTGTTGCAATCTGCTTGAAAACAAGGTCAGGAATCTCACACACAATAAACTCCAGCACTTATTTATTTATATGATTTGTTAGTTATGTGAATGGACTTTTAAATGTTTGTATTTTGCATATACAGTCATGTTGGGAAATTTTAATTTAATTTTACAGACCTTCATTACTTCTTGATTGTTTGATTAAGATCGTGTTTCTGCCCCTGGACACCAACTTGAGTTTTTAATTTACACAGAAGTTTCTCTCTCTAAAGGTCAACTTAATTATTTGCTCATTCCCTTCCTATCAACTTAACACTTGGTTAAGACATGTTGTATGTATGATCATCAACCAAATTGCAAACATTTGCAAGTAATATATGAAATGAAATTGTACAACTAAGGCTCCGTTTCATAACCATTTTGTTTATTCGTTTTTTGTTTTTGAAATTTAAGATTGTTTTTACTTAAATTCTCTTACGTATGTTTCATTTTCTTTTAAGTATTGTGAATTCTAAACAAATTCTAAACATCAAAACAAGTATTTGGAACTTAATTTTTTTAGCTTTCAAGTTTTTATTTGATTTTTAGAAACACAAGTGTCATCAAAGTCATAAAAATTATGTTTTAATAGTAGTAGTTGTAAGCTCAAATTCCAAAAACCAAATGGTTTAACTAACCTGACCGAAAACAACAATTTTGTTTTTGAAAAACAAAACTAAGAAGAAACTAGAGAACTTTTAGAGCATGTTTGGCTATGGCGGGAAGGAAAGAGAAAGGATAAATAAAGAAAAGTAAGTATAAATTAAGGATTGATGCGATGGAAATTGGTGGGTCAAACAATGGGAAGAGATCTCTTTCCTTCTCTTCCCAACCCTTGCCGCCACAAAACATACCCTTAAGTCAAACCAAAGAGTGCTTAATAGTTTCACACAACTTGATTATATTAAAAACTATTTTTAAGTAATCAAATACCGAAAATGGCCAAATAATTTATGGTAGGTTTCAGTTACACCCTATAATCAAACACACTAACCAAAATATAACTTAAACATGAATTCCTAACTTAAACTCTCTACTTCTATTTTTTTAACCAATCTTTTCACGAAGGAAATCGAAATTCTCTTGGTTTTTGTTCAAATGATTGGTTTCTGCATGAATCTAAATCGATTAATATTGTTTTAGCATGTATAGAAATTTTAACATACTCTTATCATGTCATATGCTTCAATGATTAAACATGTATTCTTGTCCCAAGGATGAGATTTTTCTTTGATTCTCATCCTAGAGAGTATAGACAAAATGAAGAGCCGAGATATAATAACTTTTGATAATAGTGTTTTCAAGAAGAGTAATAACTCAAAGAGTATTAGTGTTTGTTCATTGATCAAGATGCCACATATTCAATTCCTTGTAAAAATTAAAAAAAAACCCACTATTTTCCAAAGATGCATTTAAAAGATTACGAGAGGTCTTCAATATCATATGTTGTAGCATGAGTATTCCCTTGAAAATAGTTTTTATTTTTTCTTTTTAGTTCTTCTCTTGAAATTAGTTATATGCAATCGTAAACCAACTGCATTTTCTTGACTGCATATCAGCAAAAAGAAAATTACTGAATGTGACTGTCATCTTCTAGTGAGACATTAATTTTACAAAAACTATACCAACTCCCATCAAGACCACAATAAGGTTATCTACTTTGTAATTTGTTAGTTAGTACTGAGATTAGCGAGAGACAATTCGGAATAGATCTACCGCAACAATTGCGGCCGAGGAGTTATAAGAGAGAAATAAGATTTCAAAGTGAAACATAAACAACTACATATCAAACTCCCAGATTCTGCAGTCTTTCCAATGAAAGTTTTTTTCTATTTTTGTTTTGCTATAAGGGAGCTTGGGACTATAACAACCAAGTCAAAGAGAGTTTTCAAATATAATAATCAAACGGATCAAATACCTGGCTGAGGACCAAGCTTAGATATGATCGATGGGACTCGGAAGGTCAACTTTTATACAAGCTTCTTCATTTCAAACTCAGCCACTACTCTTAGGCCACAACACTTTCTTTGTCTTCTTGCCCTTTACGTCGCCATTGTTATTGTCCTCGGGCGTATCATGTAGAAAGAAGAAACATGGAGTATTTGGATTCAACTGAAAAAGATAACAAATATAAGATCTCTTGTAAGACAGAGAGAAGAATTTCTGTAAGAAAGTGAGACTAACCAATATGATCCTCCTAAAGCTAGTACAAGTCTTTCTAAGTACAACATTTTAACTTGAATGCACAGTTCTTGGTTGGCTGGATAAGCTTTCACAGCTCAAGCTTCCAAAGATTTGGCAAGGCTCAGAATATGTTAACATCGACATTAAACTTTAGTACGTTTCTTTTGGATATCGAGACACGATCAACCCCGTACAACTTTGCCACGTCAAACTGAAACTGCAGAGTCTACAAAAAAGAAAGTTTGTGAGAAAAAGTTAAAAAGTTTCAATCGATCATTTAGCATATATAAAGAATGAACCTAACAGCCAAAAGTAAGCATACATAAAAGAGCCAGTAGCCCAGTTTAGATAAGACCATTTATTTCGGAACATATTTTGGATTGCTCAATCCAGGATCAATCTGTTTATGAGAAAGAATTAAGGCCAGCAGAAGTAAACTAAATGTGTATGCAGATTGCAGACTGCAGGAAGTTTCTGCATATCAATTAGCCGCTAGCGTTTATATCAATTTTCCAGCCAATCAAACATATCGAACACAAGAAATCTACTACTTACGATTTCTTCGATAACTCATGAAGAATTTCTGATCCCCGATTCATGTTTGTGGACTCCATCTATCTTCTGCAACAACTCGCGTGCAATCTTCAACTTACCCTTCTTTTGGAATGCACTCTCAAAAGCATCTCTCACATATATAGGAGGATAAGAACCCTTCTCAAGCATTGACTTTAGCTTTTCAAACGCGGCTTCCAGTTGACCTTGTTTACAAAGCTTCTGCAAAATTTGGGCTTCCCACTTCATTTCCAGCTTCAAACACAGATCAATTTGTCCATTTTCCCTCATTAGTTTATCCACTAAACTAAACAAATGAAAATGAGGAGACATTCCTAAACTCAACATTTCCTTCATTAAACCGTAGGCTGCCGTCCAGTTCCTGGTTTCGCCGTAGGCATGGATTAATGCCGAATAAGTAACATGATCAGGTACACATCTTTTCTTATTCATAATCTTGAAGACCCTTTCGGCATCATCCAAATTTCCTAATTTGCATAGCATGCAAATAACCGAATTGTAAATAACCAACTTCAGCTTCATACCCTGTGAAAGCATCCACCCGAATAGATCGCTAGCTTCTTCTACATGACGATGTTCGCATAAAGCTTGCATGATAATGGAGTAACACTCTTCAGCGCATCTTAACTTACCACACTCAACAACCTTCAATACTCTTATTGCTTCTTGCATTTTACCTAATCGACAGAGCTCTGAGATAAACTGAAGTATAACAAATGCACTTGGAACTAAAGCCAGCCTACAAGCAGCCCAAAAAACTCCAACTGCAGGTTCAATCACACCGCTCTTCGGGTTCACATTTGGAACTAGAACGGTAAAAGGCCGACGAGTACTTCTAACCCTAACTTTTTCTATAGCCCCATCTTTAGCACTCAACGAACACAAATCCCCAATGAGAATGTTCAAAGCGGATCGAGTAGGCACCAAACCTGACCTATGCATTTCATCAAACACTTGAAGAGCAGTAGAAAACCTACCAAATTTACACAACCCTATAATCACATTACTGTATGAATATTTATCAGGCAACTCAATTCTTCTGAAGATTGCTAGAGCAGTATCAATCAATTCCCCAGTTGGTTCCTTCTTACAAAGTGCATAAAGCATATTGTTAATGACCAGATTATCAGGCTTACACCCGAATTTCGTCTCCATTTCTTCGAACAAGCAAAGCGCTTCTCTAACCCTACCCTGCCTACCCAAAAATCTGATACAAATCGAAAATGTTCGACAAGAAAGACGACCGTTACGAGACGAAACCGTAACCAAAAGACACTTCATATCATCAAACAGTTTCCTCCTACCTAAGAAATCAGCCATGTATTCAACCACAGATTCATCAAATCGAAACCCCATTTGGAATCCAGACCAAGAGAAGAATTCCAAGGTTTTAGCCCTACCCAACAGCCTATAATTCATTAGAATTTGAAGAACGAGATCGGAAGTTAAGATTTCTTTGAGATTTTTCAATGAGTGATCGAGATCGAGATTAGTTGTTTGGTGATTTTGGTTCGAAAGTAAAGAACATACTGAATTGACGATGCCGATGGAGCCGGTGGTGTCCGGCAAATGTCGAGGGATTGCGGCAATTCGCGCAGTGGGTTTTCTTGGAAGGGGTTTTGGAGCTATGGCGATGTGATTTGTGGTCGTTGATGTGCCGAAAAAGTTTGAAGAGATGGCGGAAAAGCGAAGGGTTATGGATTTGCGCAACGCGGTAGCGTTCCTAGTGACGCTCGAGCTCAACATCGACGAGTTGCAGAACCAACGGCTTCGACCAGTATTCCTCCAAGGAAATTGTAATGTTTGCGCCAATTTTCTCTGATTTAGAAAGTTAGTTTTTCTCTTTCTATCTTCTTATTTTGCAACTCTATTGACATATGGTAGAATTTAGTAATAATAGAAGAGTAATACTTGCAAATGATATGTGGTTTAAAATTTGTGGTATGAGTTAAAATAAATAGATTAATTATTTATTTAAATAATTAAAAAAAAAAGTGTCACTTTTTATACCACTTATATAGTTTGGGAAGTTTTTTCTGTATTCAAATACCCAAGTATTATTGTCCTCGAGGGTGGTGCAGTTTGGTTGAACGCTTAGGTTTTGGAGGTATGTTCCCTCCCGATCCTAGGTTCTAACTTTTTTATGTGTTAAACTAGCACTCATCAACGAAAACTAGAAAGTCATATTAGCAACTCCCAAGTCTCGACTTAAAAGAGGAAAAACACTCAAATTTTTGAAATTGAACACAAATCAACCATACCTATGATACTCGACATCTTAAAGTCTTCTAATTTCTTTAATTAAAAAAAAAAAATCAAAGAAAGAGGTTAAATCTGGTTAAAGTATGAAAGTGAAATAGTGAGGTCATTTTTAACATTATCTAAAGTCATTACCAAACAATTTGACTAACCTAATATGGATGCTTTGAGAAGTTGAACTAATCAACCTAATTTTAGAAAAGCTACAATGTATAGTTTTTTTATAATCACATCCATACTATCTATATTTTCTTCAATTCTTCTACAAAAACTAAGCTATTAATATAACTTTTCTATAAATAACAATATTCAAACGAGTTATTAAAATTCAAATTTTTAATCATTCAAAATATCAACTTATTTATAATCACTCAAAATAATCATCTTATAATTTCAGAACAACCCATAAACCCATAAGCAGAAACCAAAAACTTATCCACTTGGACAATGAAAGTGAAACAACAAAGCAGGAACTTCCATTGAAAAAGCTGATAGATAGTAAAGCCAGAATCAGTTACATATGCAACTTGATGATGGGTTATAACAATGTTATCTACCTCAGCATAAAAGACTAGAAAGCTAAGTCTCAAAAAACCAAACCAAACCACTGAATATAAACCACCAACCAATGTTTAAATCATACACAAAATGGAGATGCATAGAGTTGATAAACTTATTGATAATATCATGATGAACTTATTCTCAGATTTACAAAAAGAACTACATATTTTACAAAACTTATCACAATCAGACTCATTTTGTGATTAATCTGGAACCTCACAAATTCTCCTTCTTCTTCATAAGTCAGAATGATCAATCGACCTGTTCGTTAGTTCATTCAATTTTTTCTTGGCAACGAGCAAAGTCGTTCATCGAAAGGCTAACGGTTACTACTAGAGCAAAAAAATATTTTAACAACCAGATCAAACAGTACATCTTCTTAGTTGCATAATCTAACAGTACATGCCACAGCTTGAGCCCAAAATTTGAGCCTTGCCTTAACATCTTCTGGATGATCTCCTGTATCAGCAAACATCATCAAAACTTCAGAAGAACAACCCAAAACTTGTCATCTTGAGAAAAGTATAAATTATAAATTCATGGTTTGTAAAATGGGATTCTCTAGCTCATGGTTAAGATGTTTCTTATTACTTGGAGAGTGAATGTTTGTTTTTAACATATGCTTCAACAACTTACAGATAAGAAGGGAAAGTTATTCAGTAACTATCTTTTGTAAAAACAAGTACGAGTTGGAGAGAAGACAAATTGAACATTTTCTTCTACTCCAACAATGCAGAACAAAAACCTAATCATACACACTCTTATAGTTATAATATAAGAAACAAAAATAAGAAGTTTCAGTTCTGGATCTCTCAATTTTTCATGTTTATCCACTCTATTACAGACTTCAAACTTTGGAAGAAACTATATTCCAGTCCCTAAATTACAACAATCAACACCAGAGCTTTAATAACAATTTAGAAACCATCCCGAGAGTTTGAAGCAATAACATACATGTTTATAGACAAATCTTATAAATGAAAGTTCAAGCAACTAAGAATCAGAATCACTTCATTACCAATTCAACCTGATTTCACAGAAAAAAACGAGCAGCGGAATCAAGATAACCAAATATGCTCGACTACATTGTGCAAAATTAAAGAGCCACTAACCAGGACTGGAGATCTTCCAATTGGAAATCGGACTGGAGACCGACGAACACGAATCCGCTTCCGGCGAAATCTCCGGCAACTTCTGGTGGTCGTCGATGTACTTTTGAGTCATGGAATAACAGAGCTCCAACGCCGGCAGAGTGCTGCAGAGCTCCGGAATCTCATCGTAACTGAAACCAAACCCTAGATCCACACATCCTTTAAGCTCGTCCAAATCCTCATCCGTCAAGCTCTTCGTCCTCGTCAAATTGTCCTCATCTTCCACAAACCTCTCAAATAAAACCTGGTTCTTCTTCTTCTTCTTCTTCTTAAAAATTTTCGTCTCCATTTGAACCGACTCGTCTAAATCCGAATCCAACCCAATTTCTTCGCCTTCTTCAATGGAGTTTTCTTCAACTGGGTTTACTCCAACTCCATTTACAGAAGAAACCCACAATTCAGATTCGTTAAATAAACCGCCATTACCCATATTTTGTTGTTCCTGTAAAACGTGTCCGCGACAGAGCTGAAGAAAGGGGGCTCTGTTTAAAAAGCTGACCATTATTTGTATTTTTTTTTTGAATTTATTTAATATGGATGTATTGATGTAATGTATGGTTATAGATGGTGGTGGCATGATGACGTGGATAAAGACAGCTGTACCTTGGAGATTGGATGATGACATGGGGACATGTGGAGCAATGTGGGCCAACAGTTACCTTCAATGGAGAACGACCACGTGGTGTGAGGCCATGTCATCAGACCAGTGGTGTTTGCTGTTTCCTCTTTCTTTTGATATTTATTAAAAAAAAAAAAAGAAAACAATACTTCGCGTTGTTTTCTACCGTTTGAAATATTATTTTAGTTTTTAGACTTTATGAAATTTTAAAAGATATTAATACCTAAAACTTTAATTTGATTTTACTTTTGTCAATCAATTTTCAAATTTATTTTATGTTGGTCTTTTCAATTTTAGTTTCTAAGCTTTTAAAATAAATTAAATTTGATATTTCTTTATATATTTATTTAATTTTTTTCTAAAAATTTACCAACTTTCTCTATAAATTTTAGAAATATGTTCACATATTTTCTTTACTTATTAAAATTATTAACATTGTTAAACTAATTTCAAGAATATTAGCTTCAAATTTATCATAGAGACTACTTAAAAAAAAAATTTAAGTGTATGGACTAAATGAAACAAACTTAAAAATTCAAAGAGTAAAATTGAATTTTTGAAAATATAGGGATTAAAATGAAATAAACTTTAAACTTTATGAACTAAAATTGAATTTTTATTTGGTTTCCGAATCAAATATTTGAAATTTTTAATAAGGCTTTATTATAAATTTTAAAATTTGAGATTGGTGACACATTTTTCTTTTTTATCTACTTTAATTATAACATATTTTAAATAAATATATCAATCATAAGAGAATTTTTGGATTTTTTTTGTCGTATATTCAAAGTAGACTATTCACTGTTGTTGATTGAAGATTATCCACTCCACTGACCGTAAACTATTTATGACAATGATACAAAATTATACCTATTGAAAATTGTAGATTACATTGATTGAAGTCTAATTGTGATATTGATTAAAGATTATATGTGCACTTATTAAAAATTATTGGTTGCATTGATTGAAGCGGGCGAGGGTCTTTCCATTTTTTCAAAACAAAATTGCTATTCTTAAAAAAAAAAAAAAAAAAAAAAAAAAAATATATATATATATATATATATATATATATATGTTATATACAATATCTCCTATAATTTTTGCGTGTCATTTAATTTTAGGTTTACTTTATAATTTTAATTTACATTAAGAATAAAATAATTGTTGGGCAGTATATTAAGATTTAAAATTAATCTATTTATCATCTCAATCATCATTCATATCATATAATTAATGAAGTAATCAATAATACATACCATTTATAACCCATCAATTTTTTTTAATGATTTTTTTTAACACTAAACTATTTCCTAATAATTTAATATATATATATACACATAATAAATAACATAAACTTTTTTTAAAAACTAATTTCAACAAGCTAAAATGAATGCACGTACCTCAAATAATTATTAATTTTTTAGGAGGAAAATTAATATGGAAAAATGTATACATTAAATTATCATAAACATACGTTTTATTTAAAATAAAATAGATTTTTAATACTACTTTTTTACGATCCATAGTAAGTACAACCGATGCCCAATTCAAAAGTATTGGGATATTATTGGAGAGTTTGTATACTAGGCCTTGATACTGACGCCTTATGACCATCGTGGCTTTGCTTACTGATATATCTATCCGACAACACTATTTTTGGTGTGATGGATGATGTACCGTCATTTTCGGTCACATCATTGCTTGTCAAGACGTGAATCATCAGAACATATTCTATGACTTTGACACTATACTCGTTTTTTTCGAATCACAAAAAAATACAAACAGTGCTAAAAATGTAAGGAAGGTGTATAGAGTAAATTATTAAAAACAAAGGAAGAGACTTACTAAAATTAACCAATTAGAAATTATTTGAAAGTACATTCAACATTTCAACTACTAAAATAGAACAAATTAAAACTAATAAAAACCTAAATGATTTTTTAACTTATATTTTGTTCCATTAAAATTAAGTAAATTACATTAAGGACGGATACTTAGTCATACATTTTGAATAAAAGTCGTAGATTCGAACTTTTAACTTATTGAAGCAAACATAATGGTACTTTAACGAGAGATCGATCAAGCTAGCTAGGGTCGAGATTCGGATCTTCATTGCTATCTTAATTTCATTGCTTCTCCTTCAAAAACTGTAGAAATTGAGCAAAGTAATGTTCCCATTGAAGGTTGTGATCAGCAATATTGGCTGCAGCCTTAGTGACAGCAATCTTCAACTGACCTCCTTCCTGTTGGGATTGCATAGCTTCTCTCAAAGCTTTTGCAATGTCTTCTCTACTAAACCAACCATTTGTTTGGTCTTTTTTAATCTCAATAGCCATTCCTTTCTCCACCAATAGTCTTGCATTCAATGGTTGATCGATCACAAACGGCAACACTACCAAACAACGTCCTGCTTGTAGAGACTCGATGATCGACCCCCATCCACCGTGAACTAAACTCACTCCCGTCGCTCGATGTCCCAATATCTCGAGCTGCGGCATCCACCCCATGCTTACGATCCCTCTTTTTGAGGTTCTTTCTAGAAACCCGGATGGCAACTGCAAAAAACCCGGATATGAACAATTCTTTTTAAGGCTTTATGAATCTCTTATAACCATTCTTTAAAAAATCTCATTCAAACTAATTATTATTATAATTTTTTATTCTATCTTGCTTATGTGGCATTATTAAAACCACAAAACAAGTGCTACAGATTTTTTATTACAATTATTATACTTAAACCATCATACAAACAAGCAATTACCTTCAAACCCACGACAAAAATCACGACCATTTACATATTTTTTTTCCAAAAACATGAATCAAACAAATATTTAATTCTAGATAATCTATTAAAACTATCAAACAAACGAACTATTATAAAAACATAAACCTCTAAACGCTCTTAATAACTCGTCGTTCCAGAACACTCAAAATAAAATTTCCATAAAATTAAAAAATGGAACATTTTCTGTAAATGTCATTAAAAAAAGAAGAAAAAAGAAAAAAGTTGGGTTTGAAATATATCAAAAAAGTTGTTTGAAGTTACCAGTGGCGCGTCCTGTTCTTCAGTAGCCCAGCTGGGTTTCTTCAGCGCCCACAAAAATGGCAGCTCCGACAGTTCAATGCCATGTGCAATTTCATGAACTTGCTCTTTCGTCAAATTACACTCACTTCCAAACGCAATGTACACTACCGATCCATCCCTCTGTTCCTCAAGCCATTTCATTATCTCATGACCAGATTCTGGCGGCTTTTCCGGCGGAATAACTCCGACCGGAATCACCTTCGTCCGCTCACTCAATCTCTGAAACAAATTCAAGTATTCCCCTTCAATTTCCTCACAGCTCCGAATCGCCATCGCCTTACACGAATCATACACCCGCACAATTCTCTCCACGTCGCTAATTCCAGACGCGTTCATTTCAAACGAAGCAGACTGCATAATCGTAGCCTCGTGGAGATTAAACGACACGGTGGTCGGAAAATCGATCCACTCCGGCGGCACCGTGAAGGAAACCGGAGACTTCTGTTGGGAGACCTTGGATTGATACCCCGGAGGTCCGAGATAGAGATAAGCGACTGAGGGGAAAATAGAGAAGAAAACGACCGGAATTTGAAATTCCTGATAAATCTCGCCAGCCCAATAGACGTGAAAGTCGACGAAGACCCAGTCCGGGGAGTTTCCGGCGAGGAATTCCTTGATGGGTTGCCGGAGGAGGTCGACGGCGCGTTTTAAGAAATGAACTTTGAGGGCCGGAATGTCGGCGGTGGACTCTGCAGATTCCGGCAAGGAATCGTCGGGATTGGGCAGAGGAATGGGGATGAAATCGATGAACTCCGATAAATGGGGTGGGATTTTAGGGAGTCTTTGAATGTTTCTGGGGGTCGAGATGAAAGAGACATGAACTTTAGATTTGGCTAAGGCTATGGAGAGATGAAGAAATGGGATCATATGGCCGAACGCCGACCATGGTAACATCACTACGTGCAGATTTTTCTCCATTGATTTTACAGACCGATTTCAGAGCTTCAAGTTTTTTCTGAAGGAGTTGAAATAGGTGTTTGTGGAGAAATAAATGACGGTATGAAATTTTAATCATACAAGTTGAAGATAATTATCTTTAATAAATGTGGTCAAAAATGTTTCACATAGTTTTTTTTTTTTTTTAATAATTATTTAATTTTAAGTTAGACTTCCTTCCTTTTGGTTTATAGACTTTTAAAGTCGTGCAAGTTACCAAATGTGAATTTGTTTTGAAATTTGTTGATGCTAAGTCACTAGCAGTCAATTTCGTGAATAGTCAATTCACAACGAGCATCTATAAAAGATATTGATATGAGATTGTCTACTTTGAAAATTACTTCTCATGACTTTATTTTTTGTCATCATCCAAAATGTCTCATATCAACGGAGGAGTTGTCTCTCCCTTATATACCCAAGCTCTTTCTCCTAACTTAGCAATGTGGAACTTTGTTTGCATGCAATATTGCAACAATCATCCCATCAAACGAAGTACACCTTGAACCATTCGAGACGTGTACATATGTTTATGTCAGGAGGCCTCCCCTTGAACAAAAGTACCCCTAAATCGGTCTTTTTTTGTTCTAGATCGGGAGTTATTCACTCACATTGTGCTAAGTCAAGAGTCTGGCTCTGATACCACTCAGAGTAGTAGATGTTCAACATCATTTTGTTAAAGAGGTGATTGAAGCAGGTACAGTCCCAGTAAGAAAGGTTAAAACGAAATGCAATGCTGTTGATATGCTGACAAAGGCAGTAATCAAAGCTAAACTCGATCACTGCCTAAGTCTACTTAGAGTAGTAGATAATCCTATCAACTAAAGCAGAGCAGGAGAAGAGAGAAATCAGGCACTTTCATTCAATGAGGAGAATTTGTTATGTGAATGGAAATTGTATCAATTCATCTCACACTTGTGAGGTCTTTGAGCAAAGTCATTCAAGACTATTGTTACTACCTCTAAATTGTTGTCGGTACAAAGAGCAATAGATTTCTAGTTCAAACAGCCAACATAACAGTTTTTGTAACAAGCCTCCAACTACCTAAATCTCTACCTAAGCTTGTATAAATTTCGTGTACTTCTCTAAGTATAAATGAGGGAGAAAGCATGTAGAAAGATGGATGGTGTTTTCCGCGAAATAAAGAAAAGTACTTGTTCTCTCAATGGACATAGGCAATGTTTGCCGAACCACGTATATC
>JBBMEG010000022.1:12260217-12282150 GCA_037832605.1 Cyclanthera cordifolia
TATATATTTGTTCTTTTATAAAAACTAATATAAATTCTCACGTCATTATCTCAAAGTTAATGACGAAATTAAATTATATTTTGAAATAATATTTTTCAAAATTAAATTGAGTCAAAATTTTGTTTACTTTGAAATTGCATCAAAATTAAATTATAGATTCAAGTTCAATTAGTAAGCTCAAACGTGAAATTTTGTATCTCAGGAATAGCCTCAAGCCATATAAGTGGCGCAAGTTCATATGTGTGGCCCAAATCCACGTAGATAAGTTCAATGGACCCAAAGGCCCAAAAGCCCATCAGCGCCCAAGTCCAATGTCCATGAAAACTCTATAAATAGCGTAACTCTTCTTCATTTGTAAGGATCTAGATGTTTGAAACTCTAGATAGAATTCAACAAATTTTCAAGCTTCCTATGATCAAACACCAAATACGAAGAATGCACGACTGTTCTTCAAATCAAGATCGCAATTCCATAAACAAGTCTAAATCAAGAACATATATTGTGAGAGAAAGAATGAGAGCAACATATTAAAGATTGTAATCCACTTTTGCATATATGGAAAACAATACAATATATTTTTCTTTATTTACGCTGTTTCAGCCAATGTAATTATAATAGTATTATCACACATTTTCTTATAATATAATATTTTCAATTAATTATTAATAACTATATCTACAAATATTTTAAAATTAAATATAATACTTTAAAATTTGACTATATTTATAATTATTTTGTGTTCCATAGAATATCGGACTCAATTTCCCGATAAACAATAATAATTCGGTTCGGTTATCCCAACTATGATAGGGCCAAGCCCATTAAGGGTTCTCATCTTTGAACTTGGCCCATATGGTATACAGCACAACTTTGAGGCAAAAGCCCATTGATACATATCACTATTTGGGTTTTGGGAAATGGGTTAAATACGGCCCTTTTTAGAAAAAAAAAAAAAAAAAAAAAAAAAAAAAAAAAACCCATCCCCACCAACAGCATTTGATGTAGCTTATTGTTTAATACAAAATCCCTTATAATGTGTGCATTTGGAAAAATGGTTGGCTGTTGCTGTTGGTAATATGCTTAAAACAAATTATTACATTTTATTTCTTGCCCTAATTTTTCTCTCTCCTACCTTTCCACAATCTTTATGTATATAAAAGGAAGAGGGAAACATCTATTTTTAGTAAGGCTATACCTTCTAAAAGCATTTACACTTTGGTGGTTGGTTTTAAAAACATCTTATATTTTAAAATGTCAGCTGTGGTTGGTTCTCTATCAACCAACAATGTTAAGCTCAATCCTCGAGTAGAAGAGGAAGAGCTCGGTCGGACGATGAACAACGGTCGAGAAGAAGATCAAGAAGAGGTCGTCGAGGAATTAGACAAAGATGGCAAACTTACGCCTGAGAGAGAAGTGGCTCTTGGCCCTCGCTTTTCTATTAAGGAACAACTCGAGAAAGATAAGGTAAATTTAATAGATAGTATATATGATCGTATTTTTTTAGTTTAATTTAATACATTAATATTGTTGAGTTGTTGTTTTAGTTGACGAATTAAATATGATGTTTTACTCATCTATGTAAATAAAGATTTGGTTTTGTTTTTGTAGGATGATGAAAGCTTGAGGAAGTGGAAGGAGCAGTTGTTGGGAAGTGTTGATCTCTCTGCCATTGGAGGTGAAAAATCAAATCTTTTTGTGTCAATTAATTCATGCTTGGTTTATTTTCACCTTTTATTTTATTGTATATAAGAAAGTAAAAAGGACCAAACATGTTTGATCATCCTTTGTTATTCTTTCTTTTCAATTGAGACATTCAATGCTAATAAATCACTAATCCACCTAAAACATTATTGTTGAATTATATTAATCACTAGTTAATAATTCAAAAACTTAACTTAAAGAATTGAGATAAATTTAATTATATATACCAACCAACATTATATAAAATTAATCATAATTAACTAAGTAACATCGGATACAAACTATACATAGATCGAGACTAAAAAATGGTGTGGAACCACATCAACGATGATTTGTTTGTAAAAAAGAAAGTACATCCGACATAAAATATAGATTAATAACCAAAAACTCATATGTTCGAATCTATTTTTTCAAATATCGTTGAATTCAAAAGAAAAAATAACGTCTAAAACACCGAAATCGTGCAAATCTAAAAAATAATTAGCAAATATGGTTTACAAGTTTACTCAACCTAAGATATCATATTGTACGCATGCAATTTACGACTCGATAATACATTAGAAAGATATGTGTTGGTGAAGCAGAAAGCAAAGAGACAGAAGTGAAAATCCAGAGCCTAACAATCCAATGTGAAAGGAGGACAGATCTTATATTGTCGATGCCATTTACCAAAACATCCAAGAGCAGCAGCCTCTTCGCCCTCAAGGAAGGCTCCCGATACCGACTCCGGTTCAGTTATGTCGTCGTCGGGAACATTGTCTCTGGTTTGAAGTACACAAATACTGTATGGAAAACTGGTGTTAGAGGTTTGTTTTCATATCATTGTAGCAAATTAATTGATCCGTTTTTTTTTTTTTTTTTTTTTTTGATGGGTTGGTTTTTTTTTTCTTTTGGCAGTGGATCATACTAAGAAAATGTTGGGAACTTTCAGCCCTCAAAAAGAGCCTTATGTGTATGAAATGGAAGAAGAAACTACGCCGTCGGGTATGTTTGCGAGAGGCTCGTATTCTGCTAGGTCAAAGGTTCATACTCTATGACCGCTTGTTTAATAACTATTTCGTTTTTAAGTACACAAAAAGGAAAATTAATATAATTTTTTTTTTTCAGTTTGTGGATGATGATGGGAAGTGCTATTTGGATGTGAGTTACCACTTTGAAATCCAAAAGAATTGGCCAAAATCTTATTAAGATATATTGTTCAACCAATTAATATTGCTCTCTCTTCCTATTGGAGATGTAGCTTTGGCTTTCATATCGGTGCTTCAACTCAAAGGCTCAAATGATTTGTCTTACTTTTTGTAATAGCTTTTTGCTGTCATCCAAATATATATATATATATATATATTTGGTCTTTGTTATCGTATTTTTTTTAATTTTCCTCCTTTTTAAAATAGAAAAGAGCATAGTCGGAATACAAAATAAAGTTATCCCAAGTTAGTTGGAGAGGATAAAATCGTGAATATATAAGTGATGACAATCATCTCCATTGAGACGAGACATTTTGAGTGAAACAAAAAACAAATTAATCAGGAAAGCGTACACTCAAAGTAGAGAATAACATACTAATGTGGAAATTCGAGTAAATTTGTCATTCTTATCAACAATATATACAAAAAATGTTCGAACTGCAATCGTTTTGTATATTTACTGTCAAACTAAAAAATTGTCGTTCTTACGGATCTTTATGCCTAAACCGTTAAATGATGTGGATTAGAAGACATTATTAGAGGTTTTAGCATTCCATTTAATTAGTTGTTGAAATAAATGATTGTATGGGTTTGTTATGAGCTTGATTATTAATTAAGAGAGGTTGATGATATGGGAAAAAAGTATAGAAGTGTTTGATTGCTCTTGTTTTTTGCTTAACTCTTACTCTTAAACCTAATTACTATAATTCTCATTCTCTTTTCTATTTCCAATTAGTGATTGCCAATTTGGTGGGGGGTTTTGTTATCTCTCTTTGTGTGTTTATGCTTTTTACCTAATCTCAATTATGGGTTTGAAAGCATTATTTCAAGTTTAATTTGTCTATCATCTTTCCTCTAATTAATTATCTTTTGTTGTTGGTATGCCCTGAAATTGCTTAAATACAATCAATATTTGCAGTTAAGTGTTGGGTTTAATTTATTTAGAGAGACATTATGTATTAACTCTCCATAATTACCAACCTAAGTGATTTTAATTATGGTTTCATCTGATTAAAGAAATGTGGTCTTCAAAGAATTCTTAAGGTTATTATGAAAACTTTAAGATTAGCATTATATATATATATATATATATATATAGTTTTCCCAACCTCAATTTTTTTAAGCAAATCTATTTCTAGCTCTTTCCCAGAGGTTGGGGAGTTTAGGTAGTTGTTAGTAAATGGTCCTTATCATTCCAAGGAAAACAATCAAATTATTTCAAGGCTTTACTAAGAAATTATAGTTAATTACAAATTTCTCTATATGTTCAAACTTCAGAGAATAATATTTTATTTTTGGATAATATCTGCTTGACGGTAGCTACAGCCAACAGCAGACTGATTAAACTTCATTATTTCATCTCTCTGGCTTCAAGCAGTAGACTATTTAAAAGACAAAATGTTCTACAATGGTTGTGGGCGTGATTGAACTATATAAATATCATCACCAACGACACAACCTTCGACATCTTGAGGGCAGCCAAACTTGCGTTCCAAGAACAACCCGACAGCACAAAGACGTTGCCCGAGCTGCTCACGATACATTGGGTCGTTAGACAGTATTTCTTGGCTGTAATCTACAGTTAAATGTGAGACTTCTCCATCAGCAGGGCCAGCAGCAAGAACTCGCAGTTCTTCACTGAAGTTTGCAAAGGCTAGTGTTTGCACTAGACCGTCGAACTTCCCAGATGAAAGACGCCACGGTGTGCCACGGGTGCCAGAGGCCAGAGTTTCACCAAGTCCGCAGGCAATCTCAGCCTCGACAGACTTGTCATTTTGGTCAGTCGGGCTGAATGTGTGTAGCACAAATGATAAGTCTGGAGAAAGCATTTCTTGCACCAGTACTGCCATTAAAGCATCCTTCTGAGATACCCCAGCAGCTCGTCTGCTTAGAACTGCTCTTCGAGTGTACAAGGATGCCCAGACTTTGCAAACAGCATTCCCGAAAGCAATTGGATTTCTCACACATACATTTGGAATTGAATCATAAAGTCCAGCAGCTGACATGCCAGCCAAATCCTCGACATTCGCACTTGAACGGACGATTAAGCGTGCATCTTCTGCAAATATTGTCCCCACACTATCAATTATGTCTTGTGTTAATTGCTGAGAAGATACCAACTCCTGAAGTTGCTTGCAGAGTTCATCTAGTTCCACTCCTATTTTAGCTGTTTCTATTTGTTCCAAAATGGTTTTGAATTTCTCCAAGGAATTACTTTGAGCAAGTGCCAACTCCATCGAACCAAATGGTATCACGGCGCCTGCAGGGACTCGAAACGTAGCTGGAATCTGTAGATTTGTAAAACCTGCCAACCAAAGTTATTCCTCAATGGCTGGTTGTGTCAGTAATGTGCTGTAATTAAACAAATAAACATTAACAAGCGCATACTGCCAGTGTGACATGTTAAGGCAGAATGTGTGTATGATCATTGTTGTAAACCCGTTTTGAGTCCTGCTAGACTAAAGGCTTCAAGGATCAAATGAAAAATCAAAATCAAACCTTGGGGACTAAATATGTCAAACATCGAGGAAGGACCAACAAAACTAATTTTAAATTTCGATGACCAGAAGTGTTAGTTTTGAAAACTCAAAGGACAAAATAAAACAAAATTCAAACCAAAGGACAAAAAAAGTATTCTTACCTAGTTTTTTCTTATTTTGGATAACCGAAGATCAGAGCTTCAGTCTACTACATACCCAAGAACACCCGAGCCCATCCCAAGGTGCGGACCCAGGAGACAACAAGCTATTTTATAATTAAACTCACTCGTTGGTTTCGAAACAAGACTTCTAGGTGAGTCCCTTAGAGACCTCAAGCCTCAATAAACAAGGTCATCCCTTGGGACTTTATCTAGGTTTTATACATCTTAAAGTAAATGCAAGTGCATAAAATGTTTCGTATAAAAATTAATATGAAATGTGCTTTAACTTAAAAGGGGAGGAATAACTCTATCCTGAGTAATTCCTTAATTTACTCTTAAGATAATAATTTGTAACTGACAGAAACTTTCCTTATACATATCAGCCTACGTTAGGACTTCAAACCTAACCGGTTCAACTGAGGTGGGGAATACTACAGCTCAAAAGTATCCAATATCTTGATTTATTAAGATTCACAAAGTTGAATTCCACCGTATTGTACTTAAAAAGAGTAGCGTTCTTCAAAGACAAATTTATGATGCATAAAATATCACATATATATGTTTGTTGAAGGAAAAGATTCGATTCAAATGTACCTACCTTCATCAGAGATTGCAGCCAAAGAAGCCAAATGGCCGCAAGATGCAGCTTTTGCTCCTGCAAATTGAGCATCTGCATCTGCAAGTGGTACCACTCCAGAGGAAATTCCCTAGACAAAAGTTCAACCGTCAGTAGTTTCGAGAAAAAACAATAAAGGAGAAAAGAAACAAATTCCAATGAAGCCATTTTTGAGATCTTTAAACTAAGGAAGATAAGTCCATATGTGATGTCATTGAGGATCGATTTGACTGTAGTACATGAAACCTGTTTCGAGGAGGGAACGCATGAGACAGGTAATACAGGGTCTTGCACACTGGGATTTTGAAATGTAAACGCATATTCGTCTGGAGCAATTTTGACTGGAAGATTATCAGAGCTAACATCTGATGAAGGATATATATTAACAGCTGTTGCTGATGCATCCATCCTACACATCCAATCGAAAAAAGTTGGTAAGGCTTGCCTACAATCCCCAAAGAGTAAGAGCATGAACCAAAAACCAAACGCAGGGGATGAAGAGTAATGAATATAAATAAACATGTACAACCTCACATAACCCCCAAGAAGTTTATGCAGACCAGAAATTCTCTCGTCATCTTCACATGTCACAAATACAACTTTTTCCTACAAAGCCACCCACATACACTGTTATTTATATTTTTTTTTATAACCAGGAATCAGAGCTTCACCTCACTAGAAACCTATGGGCAGTCGCGCCTGTCCCAAGGTCCACACAGTTACTTTCCAACAGATGTTAGAAAAGACAATTATTTATAGAGACTGCACTTACTTGTCGAGCCCTTACACCAAGATGAGATAAATGGGGTAATTCCTGTAGCAGCACAACTCCTGTTATGTTACTCCCAGCAGCTGTTATCTGCAAATCATCCACTTTAACAACATTTTTTTTTTCTTTCATGGAAGCACACTCTAATACTACGATCAGAAGAAACAGATGAAGAACAATAATGACGCCAAAGATAGGAGAGTAATAGGAGATCTTTTAGCTTCAAACCTCTTCATCGCCATCAGCTTTGTTGACCATAAGAATAACAGGTCCTTTTACGGATGTTGGAAGTGACCCTGGGATAATTCTATCAACCTGAAGGCACACTCAAAATTACAGATGCACAATGGTAAATTTCTATTAAGTAGGCTATGTATCTAAATAATATTTGTGTAGCTTCGGTGCTAATTTGAATAAGAATTTTCTTCTTTACTGCAATACTTAATTATTGTGAAACAAAATAAATACATGAGCACCTGAACAAATGTTCCTACAGCAGATCCTGGTACAAGAACATCCCAACCCTGCGATCCAAGTACACTTCTAACTGCTTTCAAAAGAAGAGTGCAAAGCTTTGATACCTGAAAAATTACACTACAGTTTCCCAAAAACATTCATCGTCAATTCATGGTCTACGAACATAAAGAACAATTAAATAGAATTACCAAAATTACCTAGCACGAATTTCAGCTTCAGCATATGTTCTCACACTGTTTTCAGGGATACCAAATGCTTTTCCAAGCACCTGAAATGAATGCCACGATTTCATAGAATGTTAAAATAATAAAGAAATACATTTTATTTATGTTATGTACAAGACAAGAAGCTACAATTCCAAACCACGCTGCTAGAAGAACCATCTACTTTATCAAGTCTAAGAAGAACCATATCCTGTACCAAGTCTAAGAAAGAGGATGTATTTAAAATGTTGCAACTCCACAGAAACTATAGCTATGTATAACTTTCCCGTTGCCCATAAAACCACACAAAATCCACTGGCTGAGTTCATTGAGTAGTTCTAGTTGTGTTGATGATTATTAGTTGTATTTATACCTGAACTTTCTCGGGGAATATTTGAAGAAGCGCTTCAGAATATTCTTCAGTTAGCCTCCGTGTTCTATCAAGAGTAGCCTTAAGCCTCAATCCCCAAATTTTTTGGCCATCTTCACTTCCTTGATTAACAAAATAAAAATTTCTTGAAGCGGTAAGCTAAGCATATAAATCAAGTTGATCAACAGAATTGAACTAAACTTTCAGATTTGACTGCTATGATAGTCAATTGAATAATTACAAAGAATGAACACTTTAATTCGAGTAACGTATTCTAGACAATAATAAGTTAGGATCTCATAACTTGTTAAACGTGTTATACCTTTGTTAAGCACAATAAATACATGTCCAGCGTTTTTTTTTAAATCTCTTGTCCAACATTTATTGAACCAATAGAATTTGTGTCAAACATTAGTTAGACACGTGATGTACATTTGCTAAGCACAGTAAATATGTGTTAGACACTTACGAATACATGTTTAACAATTGTTGAGCACTTAAACGGAATTGTTCAAATTTTTATTTACTTAACATGCCCTATTCTCGAAATATTTGTAATTAGTTGCTACAAACTCTTGAATTATTGAAAATTTAGTGGCTTCTTTCCCATTATCTTTTATATTTAAATATCATAAACTGTAACAATCCTTTTAAAGAAAACGAACCATATTTTAATAAAGGCTACATTACATGTTTAGACCTTGAAATTTAAGCTTTGTGTCTGATAAGTACTTGAACTGTAGAAGTATTAGGTTTTAAACTTTCAATTTTGTGTCCAATAAGTCTTTGAACTTTAAAAGCGACACGGTAATAAGATACCTTTAAAAGCGACACACTGTAATAAGATACTTTTTAAGAGGACACGGTAATAAGTGATAAGATACTATTCAGAAACGAAACCCCTCAATGTATCTCCTGTCTCCTTGCATGGTTCAGTCTTTGTGAAAACTCCAATGCATATTTGAAGCATTGCACTTTCTCTTCCACTTGATTATTGGTCCATTTCCAACAAGTTTACAAGGAAGATTTTGGGGTTCTCAACTGTTCAGAATTAAGGGGAAATGTGGAGCTTAAACAAAATAAATGGGGGTAGATTTCGTTGTATAGAGAAGAAAGATTTAAGTTGTATTATATTTAGCCTCCCAGTATACAAACATATTCAATGAATAGAAGCCTCTGCAATTGGGGAGCTTGTTTGCAGTCTCCTTCGGCTTAAGCCAAGAGAATGTCTTATTCTCCTATACCTTTTGTATATATAAGGCACAAGAAAAAGGATTGAGGAAAAGAGCAGGAAATAAACAAGAATGGAAAGAGAAGGAAAATATCCATAATATATGGAAAACAAATGTGAATTTGTAACAGCAAATCACATGCTCTGTGCAAGGGAAGAGCACAACTAGTAAGAAAACAGGCCACTGATTACATGCTCTGCACTAGACTTATGATGTATAAGTATAACCTCCATCCTGAGATCTTTTATCTTTAATATGATTTCATTTTTCCAAAAAGAACAAAGAAGCAATAAAGCTATTTTCCGATCTTGTTAATTATAAGCAGAAAGATATTTTGCTAGCAACAGTTACCTTCCCTTTCAGCCAGGCCTCTCTCCTTCCAAGCACAAATCTCATTTTCAATAGCCACGCACTCTTTTGGCTTCCAACCAGATAAACCCAGCTGATGAGTACCAAAAATAAGGGCCTCCAGTGGATCATTCCAAGTGCTTACATTCTTTGACTTAACATTTTCTGCCAGCCAATCAGCACCCCTTGTTGCCTCAAGCACATTTAGAAATCTAATAGCACATCAGTGAAAACTAGAGATCATCAGAATAAACAAAATTTCAGTTTGGAACCTCCTATCTATATTATAGTATTATGCTACTGAGATTAAACAAAAGTAATTATAGTCTATATAATAAAATTACATTTTACCGTTATCATCAAACAACAAGATATCTATATCAACCTTTTTCAAGAGAAATCCCCCAAAGGGGTGTTCGTTTCGAGCTTTTATAGAGCTATTAAAAGTGAACTTTTGTAATCACTATTTAACAACCTCATCCAACCGAGCTATTACTATAATTTTTCCTTCCAAATCACTCTCATTTCTAATCACTAAAAATAATCGCTTCTACCATTATTCATCCAAACACCCCCTAAAGTGTACCTAGGAATTTCAAACAATAATAACATTATCCTTTAGGGTTTTTTTATTTGGTTTGTACTTTGGGGCGCGTTCCATTTTAGTTCTTGAACTTTCAAGGATCTTTTTGTCCGTACTTCCAATAAAGCTTAAAACTAGTCCCAATGATAAGTTTTTTTTTAACTTCCTTAAAAAAATTACTCTATTAGCTTACCCTCTATCAATTTTAGAAATATGTTCAAATTGTTTCCTTTCTTTTACTAAAATTTTTATTACTAACATTATTATTGAACCAATTTAAATAACAACTAACGTCAAACTTATCCTGGGAACTAATTCTAAGCTATACGGACATAGACTAAAATTGGACATTTAAGTGGACCAAAAAGGCACAAATCCCAAAGTATAGGACCAAAATCGTATTTTAACATTTTATCTTTTGCGGCCCTCGGGCTCCTTTCTATGTAGCCCGCATTCTTATTGTTTTAAGGCTCTAGGTCAGAGTAGCGTATGTTACAGAAATAGATCTGCATTAGAGGATGTCAGGATGTATCATTTCACTCTTCCTTTTTTGTTCACGTAAGCATAAATGAGACGCTGCCTCATAAACAGGAGCAGAAAATTATGAAAATGGGTGACCGAAAACGAATTGAATAATCATCAGGAAAGAATCTCGCTAGTTCAATTTGTCAAGAATCTTCTATGGTCAAAAAAGAAATGCATCTGTGACAAAAGATGTAAATCTGAAACTTAGTACCATTTTCTAAATGGCATTCCAGTATAATGAGTATAAACTTTTTATGTTGTATGTTGACTAAAATAAATTTCAGATCAATAAATATCTTATCCAGAAGATATGTGGAGATGGTTCCATTACAGCTAAATCAAGAATTTAGAGGGATTCACTTAAAACATGAGAACATGTTCAGTTCGCTAGAAAATTAGAACTAAAGATCCTCTTCACCCACAAAACTTCTAGAGCTAACATCAAAATATTTTCCTAAGAAATGTTTTTACGAGTTAGAAGAAATTAGGATAGCCTATACAGGGAGAAAAATCCAGGATGCCAAAGCTTAAAAAAACAATAAGCAAAATCATTTGTCTACTGCCTCTTCCAACTATGGTAAACCTTATCTCTTAGTTAGTTGACCGAGTAAAAGTTATGAAGTAAACTGCCTCACCACTGTCACATATTTCCCAGAGACTTATGCAACATAGATGCCTTACATACGATTCAATTCACCATGTGCAGTAGGCCCATACAATAGACAAGAAAAAGGTCACTAGGAAGCTTAAAAGATATATACCTGCTAAGAAGAACAAATAAGTAATCCTCGAGCCCAATCTCACAAAGACGCCACTGTACTTGCACAAGGGAAGAAAATAAGACGCGTAAAAAAGAATTCTAGCTTGAATGATTTTATAAATAAATACTTTTGATTAGCTTACTTTTTGTCGCATGGCTATTGCAGCATCAGATGCATCATTTCTTAAGCCACTTTCAAGGCCTCTTACTAGTATTTCTCTTAAAGCATTCAAGGATTGGATGGTTTCGAAAACCAGATCAGTGCCTTGGTTCTGGAAAGAACTGCCCAACTCGTCTGCAGCATCCAAGTTCTGAAAATAAAATACCATCTCTTCATACTCAACCTAGTTATCTTAAGATTCTCTAGCAAACATTGAAAAAAAGTCATGGTAGAAAAAATGCATGTGGTCCTATTAAACAGCATCGAGCACTAATAAGAAAGGAGGAGGAATGAAAGGAGAGAAAAAAGAGTATGAAGATAGAACATGACTAGAAGATTCTCTTTTTTTATTACATAAAGCTACCTTGACTCCTACTTAATAAATTTTCGACCTATTAAAGTTACAAAGATAAGTTGCATTTTGGTTAATCGCTTAAAACTCATTACATTAATATCAACAAATTTAACATGACAAAATAAAACCTTTTTGCAATCCAAAAAGTAGGCAAGAGCTGACAAGCCACGTTCATCAACAGACTCTTTGATTGATTCAAGTTGTTCTGCAAGGCTGAAAATAGCACAAAATTCTCATTTGCAGAAGGAATAATGCTGCAGGGTTTGGACTATAAATTGACTCATCATAAAGACATTTTACAAGATTTCAACAAACTTCTGCAGATTCTCATTTGCAAAAGGAATAAATGCTGTAGGGTTTGAGCTACAAATTGACTCATCATAAAGACATTTTACAAGATTTCAACAAACTTCACGGAAGTAAGAATTTCATATTAGTCATCAAGTTTTCATTTCACAGAGCAGTGAAGATGTAGCCTATCATTCATAAAAGTGATGAACAATGTAATCTCACTTTTCATATAACGTTCATACATCAATAGTAGTTTTTGTTTCCTATAAAAAATTAAAAAAATAAGGTGGACAAGCTTTTGGTGTCAATACATTATCATTATAATGTATGTGGAGCAGAGAAAAAAAAGGATCCACAATGTGACAAATATATAATTTTTTAAATAAAATACCAAGTCAGAAAAAAAACTTAACCTCCTGCACATGATGCAATACATGCCCCATTAAGGAGGAATCTTCCTCGAAACCATGTCTAAAATATTAACCTTACCCTGGAGAACCTCTCAAGTAAAAAACTTCAACATTCATTTTAGGATCTCACCTTCCACAACGAAGCAAAAACCAGATCCCCCGAATCACAAAAATGAAAAATCAACCGGACAAAGAAAGAAATCCTAAGCTAGGCTAGGGCATCAACAACGAACATCCGACGCCCTGGGTCACAATGAAACTCTCGAATAAAGAAAGTAGAACAACATCCAATGTCTCCCTATCGATCAAAGATGGAAACCCGATAGAATTCCCCCAACTATCACACTTAGAGAACATCAACAACATTCAATTTAGCTTCCATCATCCAAGCATTCCCCAAAAATTGCACCACTCATATACCCAAAATTGATAGAAACCAATTTATGTATCGAAGGCACAATCGTCAAACTTGGAGAACTTCAAGTTGACTCAAAAGGTTTTCTATCAAATCTCACTCTCCCTATAAACCCATTCCATCCCCTCAATTGAACACATGACTAACAAATATGTTAAAGGTCCCAATTCAGTATTACAAAAATTCCACTAAAACACCCATTTCTCATCCCTCTATAAACTATACACTTATTTTACAAGTAACTTGGGACCTATCAGAAAGATTTAGAAAATAAATGGGTTTAGAGAAGCCAATAGCTGATAAGTAACATAGTTTTTAAACAAATGCTATTTTTCATTGAAAAAATGAAAAGAGAATAATGCTCGAGAGATACAATCTCCACCAAGGAGCAAAAAACAGTCGAAATTTTTTAAAATATTTGAGAACAAATTGTTTAACCACACCTTGTGGAAAAAGGTATGTTTAGAGAAATAAAACTAGGAATACAATAGTAGTAGATGTAAAAATATTTTTAGAATCTTGAGGATACGTTAGCCATTAGCCAAGATTTGTTATATAACGTGATTATACATAAAGTGAGTGAAAGAGATTAGCAATAGTTTAGATGTTAAGGCTAGAATTTTACTCAAAGAGGGAGGACTCATAAGTTATTTAGAATACATTCAATGTTTTACTATGTTTTTTCCAATATTTAAAACTATTTCTAATTCAATTTAACACATTTCTATGTATCTGTGAAAATCCGAGCCACCTTACGCGTACCTCAACTATTCTCACAGAATCTGCACTCTGACCCTACAACATTTGGATGTCTAGAAAACCCGTAGTAAATTAATTCCTAAGTAGGTGGCCACCATAATTTCTATGTTCCAGCTTCAATCAAATAAATGGGTATCAGAGAATTGATTTCAGTCATAGACGATAGAAATCTAAGCAGCTTGAATACTTGCAGGGGAAAGAAAGATGGCATGCAATCCATTTCATATATATTATTTTGTATGTAGCACATGCACATCAAACATGAATACCTAAAAAAGACAGGATTACGGAAGCCAAGTAATAGATTCTTTATCTGACCTTCCAGCATTGAAGAAATCTTTCAATTCACGGTAGAATATTTTAAACTGATCTATAAAGGCTTCACTATATTCTCCTGGGTTTTTGGTTATCCTCGTAAGCATTGCTTCTGTGGCAATTAAGTCTTCTGGACCAGCATTGCGATGGAGCTTGTTTTGTATTGTATGTTTGATTTCTTGCTAAAATGTAAAACATCAATAAAAAAAACATATACTACAATGAGCCAAAAGGGATCGCTAGCTAAAGAAAGATTTATTTGACATTGACAGGTCTTTGAGGGGTTACCTTGAGGTCATGAGGGATATCATTCCGATGAGCAATATCTCGTATACGCGTTAAAGGAACGGATGCAGTAAATTCTGATTTAAAAGACGGTAAACATGGATGAATTTTTCGAACAATGAGGGCTACCTGAAAAGAAAAATGCTTTTAGCTGAGAGAAGTAGAGTTAGAAAGCAAGTATAAAGTCAGTAATTGAAGCATAATGAAATACATAAAATAATAATAAAAGGTAAAGTAGTGAGTATATAATTCGATACTGAGTTTTAAAAAGTCATCAACTCCTTTTCTTTCTTATGAAACAATGAAGCTTTCATTCACGAAAGAAAACCAAAGAGCCTAAAAAAACAGCCTAGTAAAGAAGCTAAATAAATACAATCTTCTTTCAACATATTGTTTACTACTTTTCTTGATGAAATTAAACTTGCACGTTTGTTGTACAGTAATTAACAAGACATAAAAGATTTCTCATCCAAAAAAATAAATAAAATCAGAAGAACTTGTTTTTCAAAATGCTGTTTGTTTTTAATCAATATAGTTCTTTTTGATATATAAATTTCATTGATGAATGAAATAAAGAAGCAAAAACTCCTAATACCTTATGTGAGTTTCATGAAAGCATTGGCGGTTATAGATGAAAGACTCTAATCACTAAAAGAGTGTTTTCATTTTTAATCAGTATAGCTTTGAACAAAAGAGGTATAGTGTTCTTTTTCCTTTCTTCTTTATCAAATTGAGTTTGCTTAAAGTCAGTTTTTTCTTTTTTTCAAAACAAATTATGAAAACGAAAATAAAAGGTAAAACATAGAAGTTAGTTAGTAGAAGTAGCCCACCTGAGGAGAAATATCTTTCTGGGAGGACAATCGTTCTAATTCACGAAATATAATCCTAGAAATTTCAGCATGCCTATTTGGCCTGAAATGACCTCCATCTTCAAAACAAGGGATTTGACCTGTATTTATCCACTGAACAAAAAGAATCTTAAAAATATAGGAGTACGGAAGGGAAAAAGGAAAGAGATAATTAAAACAAGCTGTTGAAGAAAACCTTGAGGTAGATAGCAGAATATATCAATGACTCCAGGCACTCCTCTGCATTCACATTTTCAACTAATAATTTACGCACATTTTCAAGCTGCAAAAGTAAACGTTCGAAAATATATCAAGATGATAGATTTTTTTTATATTTTTTCCAAAATGAAGTAGATAGTAAATTCAGATCAATGACTATGTTATGATTTTCATCGCTGACAGGTTCATCAGTATCAACAACATATCCAGCACCACATTAGAAGCCGTGTTCTAAACAGAGAAAAAACAAATAGAGTAAAGAAATACATGAAGATCATGAGAGACATCCACATCTATCAACTAAGCCAGAAACAAATACGACAAATGATGGATCTGCAATATACCTTTTTCCGCCAACTCCTCGCATTTTTATCTCCTTCGACCAACTGTAGAGCCAACCCCTTAAGATCAGAAGTGTCCCAAATGCTCTCAGATTCTCGGTTGCGATGTTCGTTAGACCGCATAAATGAGACAGTCTTCCCTTTCCACTGCCCAACAAAAGGACTGGCCCCATCTTCAACATCCTTGTCCTTTTCATCTCCTGCACCAATCCCATTTCCATTGAATGATGACGGTTCAATTCCTTCTTCGTTCCCCTTTGCATCGAAAGTCAACATTTTATCTCCTTCATTAACCTCCTCTGCATCGAAAGGCAACATTTCCACACCCTCCCCAGTTTTATTCCATCGATGGACTGAGCAAAATCTCCCTACCTTAGGCAACTGGAGAACCCGGTTGCCTCCAGATTCCCACAGCATACTCCCATCCTTCCCCATAATGACAAACTTGAACTCGACCGGCTTATCCCCTTTAAGCTCTAAATCACAAACCCACCCATCTTCACTCCATTTCAAAGGAGTATGATTCTTCCATGAACCCAATTCTTCAGACGATCCTATAATTACCACAGACTCCCCAAATTCAACTTGGTGGTTCAACCTCACCTTCAAAAGAACCTTCCCATCAATCCCCAATTTCCCATTCATCTTTTTCTCTTCATCATCCCTGTTAAAGCCAAACATCATCTAACTCTTAACATTTGAGTCAATTACAGAAAGTAATAAAACAACACCTCAAAAGCCAAATAATCGTAATAATAAAATTAAAAAAAAAAAAAAAATCAGGAGAGCCCAATATACCTGATGGTTTCTTGAGAAGCAGAGACAACCCCACAAACGATCTGAGCACCGAACTTCCATGAACAGTCACGATTACAAAAAGTAGAGAAAAACCCAGGTTGGGAAAAGATTGTTAAACGAAAAGGGATTCTATGGCATTTCAGCTGGTGCTTCCGATGGCAATTTTGAGAACGTGAGAGTGAGAATCTGTTAGTAGCTAAAGAGAAATGCGGAGCACGAAGAGAACCCATTATTTCTCGAAGAATCGAATAGCCACTGGTATCACCGCGAGCATTCCCAATTCAACACAATTAGATTGCTACAAAAGAGAAAGACATTTGAGTTTTGAGATTTGAGATTTGAGATTTGAGATTTGAGATGACACTTTTCGAGTTCCAATGAATGGAAGATATTTTAAAATTATGAGGTAATCGTGAATGAATCTGGAAATTGAATGTGGCAATGAATTCCACAACTTGGCACGTGAATTTAAGTAGAATCACGAAGCTACTAATAACTAATAACCTTCAATCAAATTGAGAGTCTTCCCAAAGTTCTGAGCCGTGTATTCTTCTTTGAGGCGACGCTTGTGATTCAGACATTGCTTTTCATTTTGGTGTGGATGAACAAGAAGCTATCAACCGCTAAATTAATTCTCCTATTTGTCGATTCAGATTAAGAAAGAGTAATAATTGCCAACTTGTTAATGTGTAGATAATAATATGGAATTTTATTATTTGTCCAATATTTTTTTATTTATAATTTATTATTATTAAGTGAATTTTATTCATTTGAAAAAACAACTTTTTTATGGTTGCATTGGGCTCTAATCATAAATTGTAGATGTTAATTCATCTTTCATTTGTATTTATTGGTTGTTTGGTGGTACTTAATGATCCTAACCATTAATTATAATTAAATATTAACCATACAGGGCAAACAAATGATTATCATTTTGTATTTATAACTTTTTTTTTTGTTTTTTTTCACAATCCACTTTCAACTTAGTAGATCCAAATAAAGTTTTTGAGAGTAAAATATGGTTATTAAAATGATTAAGTCTCAATAAACATAATCTATTTGAGCAATAAAAACGGTAGTTCAATTGATATAAATGCATAGGATAATAAAATCGGTTTATTAAAAAATTTCAAATCTCTTATTTGACTCATAAAAATAGTAGTTCAATTAATATAATATGTATAAAGGTTGAAAATCTCATAACGTTTCACATTAATAAGGTAGGAAGTCCTCTCATTACCAATTACTTTTAAGATAATGTCCAGAGCATGTTGAGGATCAATAACTTTTTTGTCTTTCAAAATAAAAGACATTTTATTCTACACAAATCTTCATTATTAATATAAAGAACTTATAAAGTCAAATCTATAAAATAATTATAAATATGATTACTTTAAAAAAGAATATATTGTATTAACGAGTATTATCAAATACTTTTTTGTAATACAATATTAAAATAAATTAATGACTATATATATATATATATATAAATATTTTAGAAGTTACGTACATTTGTAATTATTTTTGGAAAAGAACTCATCCGATCTAATTTTTCTATTAATTAAATAGAAAAAAAAGAAGCATAAAATTGGAAGAGAGATGAAAAGTAAAAAAAAAAAAAGGCAAGAGCAAAAATTGGGAACACAACAAGGACAACATAAAGTTGTAAGAGCAAATTGGGCAGGGAAGGAAGACTTTAATTGAATGTGTTTTTTTATCGATCGGAAATTTGGAGCGTAGACGCTACTAAACTCGAGGCACCACTTGAGTGTCTCTAAATTGTGACATCGAAATATATCAAATAAATGGAGAGACAAAAGAAGATTACAAATTAATGTCACACGTGATGATCTCAAATAAAATCTTCGAAGAATACAGATAGAAAGTCAAAGCGTACAACCACAATCGAACAACTTTACTAAATGTGCGGAGTAGAAATTGTAGTGTATAGATTAATTTTTTTTATAATGTTATAGATTAATTAGTTGAAAGATTTTAGTCTATGTGAAACAGTCGTATGTATAAACCATTTGTAGCCAATTACTTCCTTAATTTTTGCGGAAAGCTGGAATGTTTCCGACCAATCAAAGTCCCTCGTTCTTCACTACTGTTTGTCTATAAAATCCTACAACTCTGCCATTTATCTCAACAAACAATTTAATCAAAAATTGATTAACAAAAAAAAAAAAATCAAAAAACCCAAAAAACCAAAAAATTCAATCAAAATAATCAAATCGATTGAAGAGGCGAATCTGTATTTGCCGCCACTGATTTGAGCTTGGCCCCTCCCCTTAAAAGAGTTCTGAGAGTAATCGAAGATGCCGGCAGGAGGTTTCGCGGTGGCTTCGAGCTCGACGGAGTTCGAAGCCAGAATCACTCCGGCGGTTATACTTTCTTGTGTTATGGCCGCCACCGGAGGACTCATGTTCGGTTATGATATTGGAGTTTCTGGTACGTAATTAATTAATTCCATGGTTATATAATAAAATGTTTAGACCTTAAATTAATTATGAATTGATATTAATATGAAAATTAATTTCGACATGTCGATGTACAGGGGGAGTGACGTCGATGCCGTCATTCTTGAAAGAGTTCTTCCCGGTGGTGTACGAGAAGACTCAGCAACATTTAAAGGACGACAACAATTACTGCAAATACGACAACGAAACCTTACAGCTGTTCACGTCTTCACTGTATCTGGCTGCATTAACGGCTTCATTCTTTGCTTCTTACACGACCAGAGTGCTCGGTCGGAAACACACAATGCTCATCGCCGGAATATTCTTCATCGTCGGAACCATTCTGAATGCCTCCGCCGTCAACCTCTTCATGCTTATCGTTGGCAGACTCGCCCTCGGTTGTGGGGTTGGATTCGCCAACCAGGTTTAAATTTAAAACACCTGAATTCATTTACTCCCTCTGATTTCGTTTTCAATGTATGAAATTGGAATGTTATGAACAGGCCGTACCATTGTTTCTGTCGGAGATAGCACCGACAAGAATCCGGGGAGCACTAAACATACTCTTCCAATTCGACGTCACAGTGGGAATCCTCTTCGCAAACCTCATCAATTACTTCACATCCAGGTAAGAAACCATAATTCAAACATAAATACACAACTTTTACCTTAATCATTTTGACTATTAACACATTTTTTGAAGATATTTCATTCACTTCTGTGTGTGTTCTTTTTTTTTGGAAAATTGGGTTAATGATATACTTCTCTCACAAAATAATTAAAAATTTTATATTATTTGTAATTTTAGTAGTTAATATATTTTAATACTATTCTAAATACACATCAAAACAAAATTTTTAAACTATAAGAACTAACATTTCTTTCTAACTTTTTTTTATAGAGAAAAACTTATAGTAGGATGAATATGCTTATTTAATACGACAAAGTATTTGTCATTTTATTTAGAAAAAATTAAAATAAATGTGTAATTGATAATTTAGCTACAACGAAATAAATAAATAAAGAATAAGTTGATTTCATTTTATGGTGTAATTATGTGGTTCCCTCCTCCAGGATTGAAGGTGGATGGGGGTGGAGGCTATCACTAGCCCTAGCCGGAATACCGGCAGCCCTGCTAACAATCGGAGCATTAATCGTAGACGACACACCAAACAGCTTAATCGAACGCGGGCATCACGAAAAGGGCAAATCCGTCCTAAGAAAAATCCGAGGAACAGACAACATCGAACCAGAATTCAACGAAATCGTGGAAGCAAGCCAAATCGCACAACAAGTAAAACACCCATTCAAAAACCTCTTATCCCGCCAAAACCGCCCGCCGTTGGTCATCGCAATCATGCTCCAAATCTTCCAACAGCTCACTGGAATCAACGCCATCATGTTCTACGCCCCCGTCCTCTTCAACACCCTCGGCTTAGGAAACGACGCCTCCTTATACTCCGCCGTCATCACCGGCGCAGTCAACGTTCTCTCCACTCTCGTTTCCATCTACTCCGTCGACAAGCTCGGCCGCCGGGTTCTACTTCTGGAGGCCGGAGTTCAGATGTTCGTGTCTCAGATGGTGATCGCGGTGGTGCTGGGGATGAAATTGCAGGACAATTCCAACAGCCTGTCGCACGGGACGGCGATCGTGGTGGTTTTGATGGTTTGTAGTTTTGTGTCGGCGTTTGCTTGGTCGTGGGGTCCGCTCGGGTGGTTGATTCCGAGCGAGACGTTTCCTCTGGAGACGCGATCGGCGGGACAGAGTGTGGCGGTTTGTATGAACATGGTGTTCACGTTTATCATAGCGCAGTCGTTTTTGTCGATGTTGTGTCATATGAAGTTTGGGATATTCTTGTTTTTTTCTGGTTGGGTTTTGTTGATGTCGTTGTTTGTGATTTATTTGGTGCCGGAGACGAAGGGGATTCCGATTGAAGAGATGACGGAGAGGGTTTGGAAACAGCATTGGTTTTGGAAGAGGTTTATGGATGGCGTCCTTAACAAAGGAAAGGGGAAAGAGTTTGTTTGAGGTTTAGACAAAAAGCTTTCTTTTTTAGCTTTCACGTTTTGCAATTTTGATGGCAACATTCTTGTAGTGTTTGAATAACGAGAAAATGAATACTTCTTTTGATTTTGTATACAATTTATTTTTGTAAAGACATAGATTTTTAAAGAATAAAACCAAATACCTTAAATCAATTTAACAAATAAACGTGCATTATAACTCATCAGTGAAATCTCAACCAGATCTAAAATCATATGAAAAAAATCAATAAATCATCGCATACAAAAATTACCTACACATAACCTCACAACTTTGGCGGAGTGGGTTCATTACCTACACATAACCCTCACAGCTTTGGCGGAATGGATTCTTGCACTGCACAAATCGGGACTGTAGTGCGGGATTTGGTTTGAGCAATAAGGTGGAAAGTAACAATTGACCGATAGGGGAGAGAAAAAACTTAATTTTTCTTTATTAAAAAATAGTCAAATCAATTAAATGATTTCATACTGGATTACCAATGCAAACATGTTCTTATATCGAATGGATTAGTGACGTAGTGGTTTCATTGTTTGGAATTACCCCATTTCAACAACAGCGTCACGGGTTGATAGATGCCCTCTATGCAGACTTATTATTCCCCTCTCCAATTTGTGCTAAAAAAACAAAAAAAACAAACAAACATGTTCCTATTATTCAAATTAAACATTTTGAAACTTGCAAAACAAATATGGAAAAGGTTCATTAATTGGGAAAGATATATATGGCAATAAAAGAGAGGTTATGTTTAGAAGGTTCCATATTGAAGGATGGAAATGTTTTTCCTTGTTTGGCTTATATTCTCTCATTCAAATGGACTCC
>JBBMEG010000022.1:12290079-12300304 GCA_037832605.1 Cyclanthera cordifolia
CTGAAAAATCACACTAGAGTTTCCCAACAGAACTCAGGATCAACTCTTGATCTACATACCGTAATAAAAGAAAAAAAAAGAAAAAAAAAAACCAAAATCAATATACCTAGCACGAATTTCAGCTTCAGCATATGTTCTCATGCTGTTTTCAGGGATACCGAATGCCTTTCCAAGCACCTGAAATGAATGTGAAACAAAGATTCTGGAGAATGCTACAAACTACACACTAAAATAATGAAGAAACGCATTTACGTTATGCACGAGACAAGAATCTATAATTTCTAACCATGCAACAAAAAGAACCACATAATCTTTTACAGAAGTCTAAGACAAAGGTTGTATTTAAAATGGTGATACTCCACAGAAACTACTATTTAAAAATTTCCCGTTGCCCACAAACCACATATAAATCCATTGATTGGGTTCATTGTTCATCATGTTACTATCTCATTCAGTAGTTCTTGCCGTGTTTGTAAATAATAGATGTATTTATAATTATACCTGAACTTTCACAGGGAATATTTGAAGAAGCGCTTCAGAATACTCTTCGGTCAGCCTCCTTGTTCTATCAAGAGTAGCCTTAAGCCGCAATCCCCAAATTTTTTGGCCATCTTCACTTCCTTGATTCAAAAATAAAATGAAAAAAAATCCTAAGGTGGTTAGCTAAGCTAAGCATATAAATCAAGTCGGATAGCTGAATTTAACTAAAATTCAAATTTGACTGCTACAACAGTCAATGAATTAGCACTACTAAGCACAAACATCTTAAATCAGGTATCGTGCGTTAGCCAATATAAGTAGGACACCCATACTTAGTTAGATATACGTTAAACGTAAGGGACAATAAACACAAGTCCAGCATTTACTAAACCTCCACCTATCGCTACAATGGTAATGATATTGTCTACTTTTGGTATAAGCACAAAAGCATAACAGAGGGTAATGAAATTAAAGCTTTTTTCATAGCTGAGAGACTAAAATTGGATATTTGAAAGTTGAAGGACTAAAATGGAACAATCACCATAGTCTAGGGACCAAAATGGTATTTTAACCTAAAAGAAACATGCATGTTGCACTAGACTTGAGGTGTAACCCTCAAACCTGAGATGTTATAATCTAATGTTATTTTTCCCAAAAATAAATAAATAAATAGTAAACCAATTTTCTAACCTTGTTAATTTTAAGCAGAAAGAAGAAAGACATTTTTTAAAGTTTTGCTAAAGACGACAGTTACCTTCCCTTTCAGAGATACCTCTCTCCTTCCAAGCACAAATCTCATTTTCAATAGCCCCACACTCTTCTGGCTTCCAACCAGATAAACCCAGTTGATGAATACCAAAAATAAGGGCATCCAGTGGGTCATTCCAAGAGCTTACATTGTTTGACTTCACATTTTCTGCCAGCCAATCATCATCCCTTGTTGCCTCAAGCACATTGAGAAACCTAATAACATCAGTAAAAATTAGAGACCATCAGAACAAATCAACTTTCAGTCTGGAGCCTCCTGTCTAGATTATACTACACTTGTGATCAATCAAAAGTAATTATAGACTAATAATATGCTTATTTTCTTCTGTTATCATCAAATAACAAGAGATCAATAATCAAGATTTTTCCAGGGAAAACCTCCTAAAATGTCTCTCGGGAATGGGGATCTTAAGCAGAAAACCAACACCAGAGCATAAACATGAGAATAAAATTATAGAAACGTTGAAGTTTAAGCGACAACATTTAAATTTAGAGTTTTAAGTAGCAACAACATAGTTATTCTGTAGACCTTATTTTTCAGGATTGGAGCCTAGTCTTTTTCTGTTGTTATGGTATTGTTTTGGCCTCTTATGGGCTTCTAACTGCCATTTTGTAGTACATTTTGTATTTTTTCATACTTCCAAATGGTCAGTTTACACTGGATAAGGCTTAAACAAATAGTATAAACTTACAAATAAAAGGCTAATAAACTCCTATTTACAGCAGGTGCATCATGCATGCAATATCAAGAAAGACTTCTGAAGTCTCCAAGTTCCGCATTCTTTTGTCCTCGTTAACAGGACTAGAAAACTACAAAGCCTTCAAAAGGTATTTATTCAAATATTGTTGCTAAATGATACTAATAGCATTTTGTCTGAGATAACAGGATTTTAAACTTTACCAGCCAATTCAATTCACCATGCATCATAGGCCTCTAGAATAGACAAGGAAAAAGAGTTTAGGAAGCTTAATAAATTTGTACCTGCTTAGAAGAACAAATAGGTAGTCCTCAAGCCCGATCTCACAAAGACGCCACTACACTTGCACAAAAGGGCAGGAAACATAAGACCTGTGAAGAATTCTACCTTAATTGATTTTAATAATAAATTAAATACTTACAATTAGCTTACTTTTTGTCGCATGGCTATTGCAGTATCAGAAGCATCATTTCTTAAGCCACTTTCAAGACCTCTTACAAGTATTTCTCTTAAAGAGTTCAAAGATTGGATGGTTTTGAAAACCAGGTCAGTGCCTTGGTTTGGGAAAGAACTACTCAACTCGTCTGCAGCATCCAAGTTCTGAAAATTATACCATCTCTTCATACTCAATTTAGTTATCTAAAAATTCTCCAAACATTAAGAGTACTAAGTTTTGGGGAAAAAAATATTAATTATCTTTGTTAACTTAAGGAAAGATGACATAGCAGTTAAGTTAGTGATTCGACTTCACTAGCATGTCATTTTAAATGAGTTGGTAAAATATTATTAGTTCTAATTTTTCATTCACTATCCTCTCTCCTCTCTTCTTCCACCTTTCTCTTCTTGCCACTACTTTCTCTTCTTCACTCATCTTTCTATCCTCTCCTGTAGACTTTGCCAAGACCCTGCCCTGCTTGCCATTGTCCTCTCTCCTCATTCAACCGCCCTTCTCAACTTCGTTCAAAATTTAAGTTTCAGATATCTTTTTGTTCTTGGCCAAATGTGTAACAAAGAAAGAGAAACTTGCTATAACTTCATTCTTTATGAAAACAAACAAAAAGCCATTGATGCACAAAAAGGTTATGTAAGTGAACAGATAGTGAATACAAATACTTATTTAGCAACCTGATCCTTTCATCAATTTCTTTACAAGGTCAATGGCAAAGGAATTTATTTCTTTAGCTTTCTTGTGAAATTGTCAATCTGAGAATTGAAACCTCATATTCATAAAGTAAATGTAGCAAACGATAGTATCTTAAACAAGAGTTAAGAAGATAAATTACATTTTAGTTGTTCATTTTTCTATTAAATTAATATCATAAAATTTAACACGACAAAATATCACCTTTTTGCACTCCAGAAAGTAAGCAAGAGCTGACAAGCCACGTTCGTCGACAGACTCCTTGATTGATTCAATTTGTTCTGCAAGGCTGAAACAACAGAAAATTCTCGTTTGCAGAAAGTGTATTGCTATAGGATTTGTGCTATAAATTGACTCGCCATAAAGACATTTTACAAGATGTCAAACTTGTTCACAGAAATGAAAAGATGTCTTAGCTCCGAGTTGAAACAAAGATTTATATTATACTATTCTCAATGTTTAAATTTTCATGTTAGTCATCAAGTTTTCATTTGACAGATTGAGCAATGATGATGTAGCCTATCATTCACAAAGTGGTGTACTTAGATGACATCAATACAATATCATTATCGCGTGTGCGTGTGAGAAATTTAATATCAGAGAACTGATTATAATGAACTGATTCTATCTGGATTTTCCAATTTCTATCAAATTAGTATCAGAGAACCGATTTTATTCATAGATGACAGAAATCTTATCGGCTTCAACGCATGCAGAAGAAAAAAAATGTCAAGTAATCTGTTGAATTATGTAAATCACCAATCAACCTATAAGTTTAAGCTGATAGGTTGGAGTAGATTTAATTATATCAACTAACACTCCCTCTAACTTGTGGACTTAGAAATTTTTAGAAATGTCCTACAAGTGGAATTAATTTTAAATGTAAGGGAAAACGAAACGGTAGGGATTCAAACTCAAGTTCTTCTACTCTGATACCATGTTGATTTGAGTAAATCACCAATCAATCTAAAAGCTTAAGCTAATAAGTTGTGGTAAATTTAAATATATCAACTAACATAATCCATTTGAACTCCTGTAGAAGTAGCACATCAAACATGAAAACCTAAGAAAAACAGGATGAAGGAAGGCAAGTAATGAGATAATTTGTCTAACCTTCCAGCATTGAAGAAATCTTTCAATTCTTGGTAGAATATTTTGAATTGCTCTATAAAGACTTCACTATATTCTCCGGTGGTTTTGGTTATCCTTGTAAGCATTGCTTCAGTGGCAATTAAGTCTTCTGGACCAGCATTGCGATGAAGCTTGTTTTGTATTGTATGTTTGATTTCTTGCTAAAACGTGAAAATTAAATTAAAAAACAAATAAACTGTACTCTCCAATGAACCAGCAGGGATCACTGGTGAAAGAAAGATTTATCTTACATTGAGAGGTCTTCAAGGGGTTACCTTGAGGTCATGAGGGATATCATTCCGATCAGCAATATCTCGTATATGTGTTAAAGGATCGGATGTAGTAAATTTAAAAGATGGCAAACATGGATGAATTTTTCGGACAATGAGGGCTAACTGAATATGAAAACAAAAGAAAGCATATTTTAGCTAAGAGAAGAAAAGTCAATAGGCAAATACGAAGCGAGTAAATGAAGATACCTAATAAGGAAAAGAAAAAAAAATGAAGTGATGAGTATATAGTGGGATGCTAGTTTAAAAGGTCAATAATTCCTTTCTTTTTTATGGAAAACTGGAGCTTCCATTTATGAAAGAAAACCAAAAGGCCTAGAAAACAACGGCTTAGAAAAAGAGCCAGATAAGTACATAAATTTTTTAACATAAACTTACACTTGTTCCATTTGATTTCTCAACGAAGATAAAAGGTTTCCCATCCAAACGAAATATGCTAAAAAAGAATTTCAGAAGCGCTTATTTTTCAATGTTTAAAAAAAAAATCGTTTATTTTTAATCCATAGAGTTCAATGCAAAATACATATTCTCATGAAATAATTCTTTATTTTCTTTCAAAACCAATAATGAAACTAAAAATAGAAGGTAAAATGTGTAGAAGTAGACCACCTGGGGAGAAATATCTTTCTTGGAGGACAGTCGTTCTAATTCACGAAATATAATCCTAGAAATTTCAGCATGCCTATTTGGCCTCAAATGACCTCCATCTTCAAAGCAAGGGATTTGACCTGTGTTAATCCACTGAACAAGAAGGATCCTGAATATACGAGCATGGAAGGGAAAAAAGAAAAAGATTAATAAACAAAACGTTGAAGAAAACCTTGAGGTAGATAGCACAATATATCAATGACTCCAAGCGTTCCTCAGTGTTCACATTTTCAACTACCAATTCCCGCACAACTTCAAGCTGCACAGTTAAATGTTGAAAAATATATCAAAATGATAGGTTTTATAATTTTACCAAAATGAAGTAGATAGTAAATTCTGATCAATGACCAAAAAAAAAACACTGCTATCGTTTTCATGCTTTCAACATGATTTTATCTTAGCTTAAAATGACATTGACAAAAATATGATATTGAATTCAACATTAGCGGTGTGATATTTGGACTCGTGGCCTCTTGGTCATAACTCATAAGTACATACTTCATGATGTGGATCTATATTGGCAAGTAATGAAATGAAAACTACATTCATCGGTTCATAACTGCATTATCTCTCCCCCAAATTCAAGTCATGACAATGGCTGTTTAGAATTTTTATTTTTCATCAGTTACGGGTGCATCAGTATCACCAACATATACAGCACAACATTAGAAGCCAGGGTGTGTTCCAAAAAAGAAAGAAAAATGATATAGTCTTAAAGAAAGGCATGAAGATCATAAGAGATATACAGGGACCACATCTATCTACTAAACTTGAAATAAAGCGAGAAAAAAGTGATGGATCTGGGAAAATACCTTTCCCCACCAACTACTGGCATTTTTATCTCCTTCTACCAACTGTAGAGCCAACCCCTCAAGATTAGAAGTGTCCCAAATCCTCTCAGACTCTCGGTTGCGATGTTCATTAGATCGAATAAATGACATAGCCTTCCCTTTCCACTGTCCAAAAAAAGGACTGGTCCCAACCTCAACCAAGGACCCATTGCCAGCTTCAACATCCTTGTCCATTTCATCTCCTTCATTGATCCCCTTTACATTGGAAGGCAACATCTCATTTCCTTCTTTGATTCCCTTCACATCCAAAGGCAAAGTTTCATCTCGTTTATTAATCTCCTTTTCATTGAAATGCAATGTTTCATCTCGTTTATTAATCTCCTTTTCATTGAAATGCAATGTTTCATCTCCCTCATCGATCTCCTTTGCATCCAAAGGCATCGTTTCAGCTCCTTGAGTGATCTCTTTTGCATCCAAAGGCATCGTTTCATATTCTTCTGTTATCTCCTTGGCATTCAAACGAAAAGTTTCATCTTCTTCATTGATATCTTTCGCATCCAATGGCATCATTTCATCTACTTCAATGATCTCTTTTGCATCCAAAAGAAACGTTCCATCTCCGGTAGAGATCCCCTCGGCATCCAAAGGCAACATTTCATCTTCTTCACTAATCTTCTTTGCATTTGAAGGCAACGGTTTTTCTCCATCATTACTCACTTCTACATTCAAAGGCAATATGTCATCTTGTTCATTAATCTTATTTGCATTCAAAGGCAATGTTCCATCTCCTTTATTTATCTCCTTTGCATCTAAAGGCATTATTTCATCTCCTTCAATTATCTCCTTTGTATCCAAAAGCAACAATTCATCTCCTTCAGTGATCTGCTTGGCATCCAAAAGCAACACTTCATCTCCTTCATTGATTATATTTATATCCAAAGGCACAGTGATCTCCTTTACATCCAAAGGCAACATTTCATCTCCTTTGTTGATCTCATTTGCATTCAATGGCAACGTTTCATCTCCTTTAGTGATCTCTTTTGCATCCAAAAGCACCGTTTCATCTCTTTTAATGATCTCCTTTGCATCCAAAGACAACACTTCATTTCCTTCACTAATTTCTATTGCATTCAAAAGCAACACTTCATCTCCTTCATTACTCTCCTCTGCCTTCAAAGGAAACATTTCTTTTCGCTCATTAATCTCATTTGCATTCAAAAGCACTGTTTCATCTCCTCCAATGATTTCATTTGCATCAAAAAGCAACATTTCATCTCCTTCGATGATCTCTTTTACATCCAAAGGCAACTTTTCATCCTCTTCAATGATCTCCTTTGCATCCAAAGGCAAAACTTCATCTCCTTCACTAATATCTTGTGTACATGAAGGCAACACTTCATCTCCTTCACTACTCTCTTCTGCATTCAAAGGCAACATTTCATCTCGTTCATTAATCTTCTTTGCATTCAAAGGCATCGTTTCTTCTCCTTCAGTGATCTCCTTTCCATTCAATATTGTATCTCCTTCAATGTTCTCATTTAGATCCAAAGGCAACGTTTCATCTCCTTCAGTGATCTTTTTTGCATCCAAAGGCAACACTACATCTTCTTCACTAATTTCTTTTGCACTCAAAGGCAACACTTCATCTCGTTCATTACTCTCTTCTACATTCAAAGGCGACGTTTTATCTCGTTGATTAATCTCCTCTACATTCAAAGGCATCATTTCATCTCCTTCAGTGACCTCATTTGCATCTAAAAGCAACACTTGATCTCCTTCAGTGATCTCATTTACATCCAAAGCCAATGTTTCATCTCCTTTATAGATCTCCTGTGTATCCAAAGGCAACACTTCATCTCCTCCATTACTCTCCTCTGCATTAAGAGGCAACATTTTATCTCTTCCATTAACTTTCTCTGCATCCAAAGGCAGCATTTCCACACCCTCCCCAGTTTTATTCCATCGATGAACCGAGCGAAATCCTCCTAACTTAGGCAACTGGAGAACCCGGTTCTCTCCAGATTCCCACAACAAACTGCCATCCTTCCCCACAATGACAAACTTGAACTCCACGGACTCCTCCCCTCTGAGCTCTAATTCACAAACCCACCCTTCCTCACTCCAATTCATAGGAGTACGATTCTTCCATGAGCCCAATTCTTCAGACGACCCCAGAATTACCACAGACTCCCCAAATTCAACTTGATGATCCAACCTCACCTTAAGAAGAATCTTCCCATCACTCCCTGATTTCTCTATCATCTTCTGCTCTTCATCTTCCCTGTTAGATCCCAACACCATTTTTTATCAGATAGCTGCAATATTGGGTAAATTATAAATTTAGTCTCAATAGTTTAAAATTAAGGCGATGGTTTGGAGATATCTACAATTTAGTCTTTATGGTTTGATAAATTAGAATTTAGTCCATAAGGCTTGATAAAATCTAAAAAATAGTCCGTCGTTTGTAGTTGTTGGTAAATAAATAACACACGTACAAGTTAGTTATTTTTTAATTTAATGATGAGAGTGTGAGATAAATAATTTATTGGACAAAAAACTCACAATTTATACTTAATTCGCTAAAGATTTACGAATAACATTGATTGTTTTTTAAGTTTTATCAAGCCATAGGACTACCGACTAAACTCTACTCTAACTATCTTTCAAACCATAGGATTAAATTTATATTTTACCCCTGAAATATTTGAGTTGATTGAACAAAGCAATAAGTAAACACCTCAAAAGTCTCACTCATAAGCAAAAGAAAAAAAGAAAATCAACAATGCCCATTGAACCTGGTAGTTTCTTGAGAAGCAGAGGAAACCCCAAAAACAATCTGAGAACCGCGCTTCCATGGTTGGGAAGAAACTATCAAACGAAAAGGGTTTTTGCGGCATTGAAGCTGGTAATGGCGCTGACAATTCTGAGGACGTGGGAAGGAAAATCTGTTAGACACATGAACATGCGAAGCAGCCAGAGAACAATGCGGAGGACGAAGGGAACCCATTATTCCACTGCAAGCATACCCAATGAAACACAATCGATTAAATTACACATTCGAGCTTCGAAGGAATGGAAGATATTTTGAGATTACGAGGTAATGAATCTAATCCCCAGATTGAATGTGGCGACGAACCCCACCTTAGCCACGTGAATTAACAGGAAATGTGAAGCTAGTAATTGTTCGATCTAATTTAAAAAAAATGAAGTAAAAGACAAGCGTAGAAGCCAAAGAGGAAAAAGATTCTTCCCAAATTTCAAAAGAGAGGAAGAAGAAGAAGAAGCTATGGCGGAAGAGCTCGAACAATCCACAGCCTTTCAGTCATTTTGTTCTGACACTGATTGGGAAAATCAACGTTTCCTCTTTATTTTTCTCTGCCGTGGATTGGCTGCTCAACAAATGATTCCGTTAAAAGCACGCAGGCCTTGATGTTGGGCCGTAACTTTGGGGGCCCAATACCTCAATAAAGAGACAAAGGCCCAATACAATTGGCCCAATTTCTTTCACAGAGAACATAGAGGAAACCCATGTGGGGAAGAGACCATTTCTTAATAGGAGGAAGAATCACTTGGGATTTCAGAAGAATCAAACCTCATGCTTTTACTAACAAACTTTAACTTTAAATGAGTGTTTAAATTTGATTTTCTATAAACAATTAATTACATTTTAATTGATTATTACACCTTTATTAATACTAATTTGAATTTGAATCGTTATGAATCGTAAATATGAATTTTAGATTCATTCCTAACCATCGACATAAATCTAAATATTTTAATGAAAGAAAATCTAAATTTACTAACCACTCATAAATCTATTAGTTAGTTAACTAACATTTAAACAGTTATATTTATTTTTGCTTTTTAAACAATGGTTATTGTTATCTGATTTTGAAATACACGTCTCAAATTATTTAGACTTTAAATTCATTGAATATAGAGTATGTATGTATGTATGTATATATGTGTGTGTGTGTGTATAAACTAATTATAATAGGTAGAATTGAATGGAATACCACACTTGATTAAGGTATGATCTACTTTTGAACAATAATGACAATTTGCATTTCGGAGGGAAACTGCAAATCCTATGTAAAGAGTGATACAAAAGAAACTCGAACCACTAATCAAATTTTAATGAGTGATAGGCCTAATGAAGTTAAGTATTAATGAGTTAAGTATGAACTTAACTCTACTTTTATATTATTTTCACGAAGAAAAAAAACTATATTTTTATATTTTTAATGACTTAGATCATTCTTCAAATTAAAAAGAATA
>JBBMEG010000022.1:12308881-12319830 GCA_037832605.1 Cyclanthera cordifolia
CTCCTTATATTTATCTATACTAATTATTTATAAATATTCAGTTAAAAATTAATAGTTGACATATATATAATTTATTTTTTAAGTACAGATTGAAAGAAGTAATCAAAAACCTAGTATGTCATGTAACTTAAAATAACATAAATTTTATATTAAACGATTAAAATTCACTTGTAACTTTATATATTATATTAATTTCATCACTATTTTATTTCATACTTTATATTCATGAACCATATAACTTTATATTGAAAGTTGTGAGAATTAGAACTATGTTAAAATATTAAAAAGCGTAGGTGTACACGTACATGTTGCTCACACACGCACTTTTTAAGCTCGATAGTGTAACAGAAGGAAGACATTTACAAATATTCAAGTTTTGCTCTCACAAAACATACTTTATTTTCTGTTAACTACTTATGTCTCCGTAAATCTCTACCTTTTGAAACTTATGTATTAAAAGAAATATACTTTAATCTAACAAAAGCATACTTTAATTGATATGATATTAAATATGGGTTTCTTAAAAAAAAAAAAAGAAAAAAAAAAGAAGTAAGGATTCAACTATTCTTCTACAAATATATTTTAATTTTAAAACAAAAAACTTACCATATAGAGGGGGGTTTTTTTATATAGATTTTTATTTTGGTGATTTATGTTGGAGTTTAAATGAAAACAAATAAATATTTTTATAAATCACTTCGGACTAAATTGATTTAATTGTGAAAATTTAGGGTTTAAGCCAGTAGAATGTTGGTACAACTCCAAAACTTAATAAATACTAGATTTCTTTCTATAAAAAAAAAAAAGAGGTTAGAGAGATACCATTTTGATCTCTATTTCAATATTTCACGAAGAGATGTTCAAGGACCGAGAAGTGAATTAACATGAAAAATACTTATACATTTTCAGCTATATAGTTAATAGTTAACTATTTAAGAAAAAATAATCGTTTAAATAAATATTCCAAGCCACCAAAAAAATAATTGAATCTAAAGATTAAATAGGTAAAAAATAGAATAAATAAAATATAAAAATTCAGAGAACAGTGATGGATATACGTTCATTGGGAAGAATACATTTCTCGTAATCATAGAGAAAATAAAATGTGTTATTAGTCAACTCATTACTACTAATCAATCTCCAAACAAACAACTAATTATCTCAATAACATAATGTACAGTCGAACGAGTAATTAATTATCCCAACTATGATTAACATATCCCTTATTATCTTTTTTACTTAATCCAAGATTTAACTTTGTTTTTACCAAAATTGGTTGAGTAATAAAACCTTAATAATAACTCTAATACAATAAAAGATTATGAAGAGAACAATTTTCAATGACTCATGACAATCAACATCTTTCTCACTCTCTTCTGATTTCACAATTGAGATATGTTTGAACCATCAAGAATAAATGGGAAGAATGAAAATGAAGATGATTACCAAAATTATTTTCTCATATTTATGTTCTTCCAGAGTCATTTTTTTATTCTCCTTCTAACTACTTCTAACTACTTTTACGGCAGGTTTGGCTACATCACTAAGTAAAGGAAGGGAAGAGAAAGAAAAGGAAAGGAATGGATAAATGAGAAAAAGTAATAATAAATTAGTGAATGATGCGAAAGAAGTTGTTTGTAGGAAGAGATTCCTTCCCTTTCATTCCTAACTCTTCCCACCACACTAAACATACCTTTTATTCTTCTCATGACAACTTAAAATTTTTCCGGATACCCATTATTTTATTTTCCTCGTTATCATTCTCTTTATCACAAACACAATTAATCATTTTTTTATAATTATTTCCTTTACCACAAACACAAATAATCATTCTCCCTATAATTATTTTCTTTCTTAACCTCTCCCTAAATCCCACTCCCCTCCCCTAAACACAGGTAAATATATTTCAAAAATTAAGGAAAAGGGAAAAAACAATAAATGTTAAAATCTTAATAGCCTGCCCTATTTCACCTTCATAATGTGAGCCTACCAGATTTTTTTTACTTGGATAGAAAATAGTACCTGCTTTACTAACCAATCAATCATCCACTAACAGTAGCTTCCTCAAGATCACCCAAGTTGTTCCAAGGGATACAACCATTCACCAGATGTCCGTAATTCTTGCTAGTTGAAGAATGCTGGACACTACAATTTTCTTGTCACAGAAGTTCTATCAACTTTATGTCATAAATCTGCATAAAGCTCAGATTTTCAACTGGTATAATTGCATATAATACACATTATTGAAAAAGGCATAACTATTACATCACTTAAAATTGTAGTATTGAGAAAATCATTTAAATTTAAAGAAAGCGTCTGTTCCATCATTTTTAATTGACAACCAAGAAATTCAAGTTTGCATAGGCACACATGGAAGCATAGGCACGATAAAAATATGATCCAAGTTTCAAATTAAAATGTCTAAATAACTGAACGGTGACAAACAAACTGGTTGAATAACCTGACATTTCAGGCCTTCCAACACCATACACTAATCTCAACTTCAGGCATAGTTCAATCGAAAAATATCATTCAGCACATAGAAGCTTCCTTGTGGGGTTGGCATCAAATGGAACATCTGAAAACCATATATATAATCAACACATTTGGGTTAGGAAATTATTAATTTTACTGCAAGATATGTGGGTCTAAGCAACTTCAAGTACTAAAGAACTCATGACACAGTTTTTCAACATAACAAATCTTGATCTCGTTCTGCAAAAACATGGGCTCACAGCTAAAATACAAGAAAAGAAATTGTCAAGAAAGCAATTCAATTTTCAAATTTAGCTATAAGCTCTTCCTTTAGTTGACTGATTAAACCTTCACATTCTTTTTCCATCTTGTAGTTACAGATGAACTAACAAATTCTAAATTCTATCAACGAACTCTTACAAAGATGAATTTGTTTCATAATAATACAAACAAGATTACAAAGATGAATTTGTTTCATAATAATACAAACAAGAAGCATTGCATTCGCAATTTCTAAATTAATTCACATGTATTTCTTTGCTTACACAAAACACACATTCACTAATATGAAATATAACATCATACATAGTACATACCAGCATTATGTACTTTGTTTTAATAATACAATCATGATTCATTGTTCTTAAAATAGATTATATTACGTTCCATAGGGCATTTGAAAATACAATGAATTAAAATAAGTAAAACAAAGAACATATAAACGCCTAGTTCTTGCAGTCCGGGATAAATTTATATCTAAATGCACAAAATTCTCAATGAGATTGAGAATATAGACCATGGTCACAGATTCAATACGTTAAAACTTCATTTCAAAGATGCATCATAATAAGCCAAATAAGTCATAACATGCAAAGACGCTAAAATGAAAGAAACATGGAATGAGCATACGTTTTTATTCAAACAGCAGTGGAAGATTTTTTTTATTTTTTAGTTGTGGATATTTAGTTTTTTTTCTAACTAGGCCCATGCTGGTAAATCAGACAGATGGCCAAATCAACGATCTCTCGAGTATTTCTTCCCAAAATACAAAATCAGCATAGTAAAACAAGAATCATTGCAGACATGCCGAACCGCCAAACACCAAATACATTAAAAAGAAGCACCAGGCATATCACGATCTACCTTTGATTTGCAGCATCGACATCCCAACATAATACAAAAAATCCGGACGAAGACCAATAGATCTAATCTACATGAACAATACGACTCAAATAACCATAAACCTAATGATATTTCAAGTGCACGAACGCATAAATTAAAGAACCACAACACTAATTTAGTCAATTGCAATCAAACTCTACAAGAAGGATCTATCAGCTAACTCCATGAGAACACTAGATCCAACCAAGATCGATCGATAAACTTAACATTGATAACCAAAAGGCTCAAAAACCAAAACATATGGAGCAAAATCTGCAATAAGATAATAGATTACCTGACTGAATTTGAGAGAATGTTGTTCTCCGGCGAGTTGAAGATTGCCGCTGACGAAAACGAGCATGCCACCATTGGGGCCGGAAGGCTGTGAATCGATGGTGCTAACAGAGTGCTGACACTGCTGGAAGGGAAGGCTAGTGAGCTTGGCGACAATATTCTGTGCGCCTTGAATCTTCTGACCTTCAAACGTCAACATGGAAGTGTCCTGGTAGAGATTGGCAAGACCGCTTCGATTGGCATCGAAGGTGGAGTAATAGTGATCGACGAATGCCTTAGCCACTGCGTCGGGATCCATTCCGATAACGTTCAAATTCCGCCGCCGGAAGAGAGCTCAATTACCTCCGCCCTGCTTGAGAACGACGCAGAGTTGTGCAGAGACAAAGATGGAGACGAGAGCGTTAACCGAGGGTTTGGAATGGAGGGTTCATTGTGATTTTATAGTGTCGACAAATCTCGAGGGTTAAAATCGTCTAATTACGTTTCTTTTTCTTTTCTTTATCATAAACTTAATTGTTTATTTTCTGTATTTTGAAAGGCAACTCGCTTAGCTCCAACGCCACTACTTTTTTATTAATGGCCTTTTGATGCTACAAAAATAATAATAATAATAATAATAAATAAATAGTATATTATTAATATTTTAAAATATATATATATATATATATAATTTAGTATTTATGATTTAATAAAATCTAATTAAAAATAATAATAAAATCTGAAAAATAATTCATGAATACATACATGTAAATTCAATTGCAAACCCACTTCTAATGAATAAGTGAAAAATACTACCTTGTCAATTTATGACATTGTTATTTTTAATTATTTTTATATCTTTTCAAATATTAGACAATAAATTTTAATTTCTCAAATAATAAATGTCAAATTATAAATTTATTCAAACTATATAAATTAAAGCTGTATTTTTAAATCGAAGTTATTAAATAAATGTGATTAAGGATTAAAAAATATATTTTTTTTGTGAAAGTTTTTTTTGAATATTACAAATATTCTAACTTTTAATTTTAAAGTTTTTTATTAGAGAAAAATATAAAGTAATTATGAATGCACTTGAATTATCCAACTATTAGCTATAATATTATCATTTTAATTGATTTTTATGAATTTTCAAATTAATCGATTTTTCAGCCGATCAAAACCAACTCAAATTAATAACCATATTATATACATATAAATTTAATTAATAAAATTGATTCTTACTATATTGAAAATAAATGTGCAATAACATGGTAACTTATATTATAGAATAGTGTGTTATACATATTTTATTGTCTTCAAAAGAAATAATGTTATACATAGTTTATTTATTTTGTAAACACATTTACCTATTATAAATTTATTGTTTGGTGTTAATATGATTCAATACCAACTTTACAAGTTTGATCTTAAAAATTGATATTTGGCTCTTAATTTATTTGAAAGTAATAGTTGATCTAAATAAAATTTGTAGTCACGTATTCCAATTTATACTCGAAAAAAATAATATTCGAATACTATAATAAACGAGATAGAGAACTCAAACCCCGCACAATAATACTGCTAAAATATTGATTTTTTTTTTTTTTTTTTGTTAAGATTAACTACTGAATGTTATAAATTTATACATCTAATAGTTATTATAACACAATAATAATAATAATAATGATAATAAAAATGGGTTTTGGGACTATATATATATCCAACACAAACGAATGCAAGGGCCTAATTCAATAATGTAACAAAATATTTGACTTTTTTCGTGCATATGAATTTTCATGCTTCCCACTATTTATTCGTTGACAATATAATTTTGAGAGAAAACTAATCATTTTTATCTTTTATTTTCGGATAAATTAAAATTTTAGTTTTATGAGTCGAAAATAAAACTTTGAGTTTAATTTCTATAATTAAAAAAATATAAACTTTAGTTTTTATATATTAAAAAATTTTACAATTTAGTCGTATGGTTTAAAGTTGGAAGATTTTACATAAACTAACGGCATAAACCCTTATATGTAAATTTGGTTAGTTACAGTGATTTTTTCGTAAATTTGGTTAGTTTTAGATTTATTTATTTATTCATTTATTTTGAGTATAATAGGGATTGAGAGAAATAATTAAGTGATTTCTTCATTACAAAAAACAAACAATTGTATGATTCTAATTCTGGTTTGAAATGACTTTTTTTAAACTCGCTATAAATTTAGAACGGTAAATTGAAGGACTGGCGATGGCCATGATTTCAATAGACACTTTGAGATAATTAATCATTGGCATGTGACTTAATTATTTGATACTTCCATGTTTATATTACAATGATTTTGTTTGAATGTACTATCGGTTAATCTTCCTAGCTATATTATTGCCCTCTTTGGATTACTCTTGCTTTCTTATCATTGCAAGTCGTCATTTTTATGCTATGGTTGATTTTAGGTTTGGTGGTATTAAACTTCATCTAGTATACATTTGCAACTTTGAGAGGTATGACTTTGTTTGTAGTTGTGGTGCATCATGGTGGGCTATTTGTCGATGAGCCAAATATTGGATTTGTATCAAACAAAGTGGATTGCTTTTTTTAATATGATTCTGGATGGTGGTCGTTGTTTAAATGCACCAATTTGGTTGAGAAAATGGGATATGCTCCCAATTATTTTAGATTATGGAGTAGAGATCCTCCCGTTAGATGTTGGTGGTTATAATCTTTTCCTCCAAAAGAAAGATTGTGAACCTGAGAGCGAAAGCTTTTTTCTCCTCCAAAGATGAAGTTTTCCTCCAAATTATGATTGTGAACCCTAAACAGAGTTTTTAATCGCCAATTCAAGTTTTTTTTTTATTTTTTTTTTTGACAAATACTAACGGAGGTTTAACCAATTTTAAGGAAATTGACTAATTTGAAATTTTATAGAAAGTCTAGATTAAAATTGGACACTTGAAAGCTTAGAGACCAAAAGTGAACAAATATGAAAGTTTATAGACTAAAATTAGGTATTTGAAAGTCGAGGGACCAAAATAAAATAAACATGAAAGTCGAGAGATCAAAATGATATTTTAATAATTAAATTTAACTATATTTATAATTATTGTGTAATAATATCGTATCAACCACAATTTCCTATATTATTTATATTTGTTGGCCATTATGGGCCACAATGTTTCATTCAGCCCATCAACGTGTGAGCGGCCACTTAGATTATAAATCAGGTCTTGACAGGAATATGCGGGGTTTTTTTTTTTTTTTTTTTTTTTTGTGTGTGTGAAAAACTGTGGTCGATTAAATTTAGTTATTATTATCATTACAATGCGAATTTTATTATATGTCATGAATGAGTATCTGAATTAAAAATATGTTATGATTTATTTGTATATTATTTGTATGTATTAAATAGATATTAGTTTGTGGAATAATATATTATCGGGGTTTTAAATAATTGTTCATAAAATTCAAATTGTTTGGGCATTACTCTTTAAAGGGGACTCGAGCAGACAAATAGTAAACAAAACGTTCTGATTTATTTTTAATACATCACAATTTTTTAAACTCTTCTTCAATTTTTTTTCGACATCTCATTAAATCTTAAATCAAATTTTATATAAAATAAATATATTTTCTCTTGAAATACGTATGTATGTGAGCTTTTTTTATAACTTCCCTTCTTTGAAACACTAATTCTTGAAAATTTAATATGTCAAATACGTAAAAATAAAATATGAGAAATTATAAATCATTGTGCAAAGGTATGAAAATGAAAGTAAATACTTTAATCAGACTATTTTTTTTTCTTTGACGTGTATTTAATAAGACAATTAGGTATATAACCATTAAATATGACAAATTATAAATAGTAATATTTGAATTAAACTTCCTCATTCTTCCTTCCGCAATTTATTTTGAATAATTTGCTAAAATCCATCTATAACTTTTTAGATTTTAAAAAGATATTGTTCGCATCACGCTTCTCGTTAATCCACAAATATAATTACTATATTAATAAATATTATCACGTATTTATTATAATATACTATTAATAATTATATATGTAAATATTTTAAATTCTAAATACATTTGTAATTATTTTTTGAGAATAGTATATCTTCTACAATTTTCTTAAGGGTTATCCACACTTCTTAACACTATAAATACTAGTGCTAGAAGCTTTGTATAAACACATCAATCCTCAACAATAATTCTTTAATATTTTCTCTACATTCGGTTAATTAACTCAATGTTTATTGGTGTTATTATATGTTGCTCTTAATATTAATTTTACAATACATTTATATGTGAGTGTCCCCTTCCTCTATTATATTTAATTAATCATTTGTTTTTCCCCCTCTTTTTGAGGTTATAATTTAATTCTTAGTTTTTGTTACAACTATGTAACATATGATGCTTGCTTTATTGAACATAATAATTTAACCATTAGTGATCAAAAGAATAGTAATAATAATAATAAATGTATGTGCTCAATATTGACTGACTATTCAAATGTTGCATGATGAAATAATATGTCGAGTAAAAATAATTAATATATGCTTAAATTTATGGTAAAAAAGAATGAACACAATAAATTTTTATTTTTTTTTTAACTAATCCACGTAATATATGCCAAACAAGTAGTGAAAATAAGGGGTTAAAGGATTAATACAATACATAAATAATTTAGATAGAAAAAAAGAGAGAGTGAATTTGTGTGGGTAATAAAATTGAAAAATAATTAATGATGATCAATAAGGAGTGTAAATTTGCATGTGAGTCAAAATATGCTCAAAATTGTCAATAGATTTATCAATGGGATGAGAGTGAATTCCTTCATAAGTTGTCACAACCACACCTTCATCTCTTGCTAGCCTTTGCACTTGCTTCTTCACTTTGCAACCTTTTTGTGTACATCTGTAGTAGCTTCTGCATTTTTATTCAATGCCCAAACTTTTGTTATTAAAATAATAATAACAATAATTAATAAAATTCACTTTAAATCTTTTATTAGGCTAATTAGTCTATATTTGTTAGTTTAATTTAACTATTTCTTAATTTTCACTAATTTACTGAGTTAAATTGCAAATTTTGTCCATGGGTAGTGACGCAATAATTTCATTGTTTTGTGTAAATTCAGTTCCACACCCGCGTCACGGGTTCGAATCGGTATTGTTCATTTCTCCCAAATAATGAAACCCAACACACCACAGATCTTTTCAGTATATCGCAATTTCTCTCCAATTCTACGACAACTACTCTCGAACATCTTATCAAACTTTATCCAAAAAAACTTTTTTTTTTTTAACAAAAGTTTCAAAAAAAGTTTTTCAATCTCTTTTCTCTACACGTAATCATTACATTTTCTCTTTTTCCTTTACTTCTTCTCCTCGACTAAAAATCCAAACGACTCTTATATGAAGAAGACTATTATTGAAACATAGATGGTTACATTTTATATATAAATAAATAAATAAATATATATATATATTTATTTATTTATTTATATAATTCACTAGCGATCACCACACAGTACAGATGGTTTATGTAAGATATATAAATTCTCCTCTTTGTTTCTTCGTTTTTTAATTACTGATATGGCATAGGATGCGGCTGGTACATTATTCAATACATAAGATGGGTAATAAAATTTTAAAATGAAATAAATTGGATGGCTTCAATTATAAAATAAAAAACACGTGTGTGTATAGAAAAAAAAAAGTGTTTTTTTTTGTTAAACATTTAAAATTAAAATTAAAAATAAAACAGAGACTTCATCTCTTTGATCCAACCTCCCGTAATTCAAATTCTCGCCCTCTATATTTTTTATGTAGGATTTATTGTTCCCTTCCAAATTTGTATTAAAAAAAAACTCATATTTAATAATTATTTATGATAGACATGTTCAAGCCAAATTAAAACCATTTTCAAAACAATAAATAAATACCAAATTAAAGCAACATGGTATCATTTAATGCTGAACCATCAAAATTGACTTTGAAGGACGTATCTTTTAATATGAGATCAAATAATATGATCATATTTATGATATAATTAAGATGAGATTGTAGATTAAATTCAAAATTCATAATTATTTAACTACTATGTCATGCATGAAATTCAATCTTTATGAGTATTACATATAAATTCACTTTAACTAATAAAATTAATTTTCATTTCTCCTCTCCATTTGTAACTAAACTATACAAAATAATTAAAAATAACTTTTTGTATAAAAGGAAAAAAACATAACACAAAATAAATAAATAAATAAAATACCTTCGGAATTTGTTGTTCTTCACAGCCTTTTGTCCATACTTTCTCCATCTATAACCATCATCAAGAATATCAACTTGACTCCTCGTTTGAAATGCAATCTTCCGACATTTCGTCTTCATTTTCGACTCCGTGATCGCCGTCGTCGTCGCTCCCATCGCATTCTTCTTCTCCAACCCATCCAGTACATCAACATGAAAGCTTTTGTTAAGTGAAACGATGTCGTTTTTCATATCGCTCGTCTCGTGATCAACCGCCATGTCGTGATTTCCCGAAACGTCGTGTGGGTGCCGAAAATGGCCGCTTCCTTGGATTAGCATTTGGTGAAGATCAGGGAGGTGGGAGGTTGAAGATGATGAAGTTGTGAGAAAATTTGGGTAAGTTTCCATCATCATCTCTCAATTGGGAATTTGATAGTGAGAGAAATGGCGGCCACGGAAAAGTTTCTTCAATAATACTTTCTTTTGAAAGTTTGAATATTCGTAAACGGCAAGTAAGATGGTGATCTCATTTATAAAGACAGTTTTTTGTACTTTCAGGAATTATATATATATATTATATATATATTAATACGCAAAATATCATTTTAATTCTTAATGTTGTTTTATTTAAAGGTGACATCCTATTTTAATCATGTATTTTTAAGTTTGTTTAAATCTTATTTACAAGTTTTTAAATATTTAATTTTTGTCAATAAATTCTTAAAATAAAATTTAAATGTTTTATAATTAATTTAAAGTTAATATTATTAATGCAAAATAGTTCA
>JBBMEG010000022.1:12319930-12342126 GCA_037832605.1 Cyclanthera cordifolia
TGAAAATATTAATGAAATATTCAATTAAAAATATTATTTATTAATTATTTTACTTTTTATAAAAAAATAATCTATTTTACTTTTTTATAAAAAAACATTTCATCAATCACATCCATCTACTTTTATCCCACCCCAATCCACCCCACCAAACACCATTTTCCTAACACTTCTCACCCCACCAAACATCATTTTAATAACACTTTTCATCTCATCCCATCTCTTCTCATCCCTTCCCATCCATCCAAACGCGCCCATAGATATTTAAAAATTATTTGATATATTCAAATTATAATGTACTTAAAAATGATGTATATGAAGTCAAATCCACGTGGAAAAATGTCAAAATCCACATGCTAATGCTTGACTGTCAAAAGATTAGCGAGCAAGGAATTGAATTTTATTATTATTCGTTTTTTCTTCCATCCAACCAATATTTCCAAACGTGGGATAATCATGATCTTTCTCAGAAGTTGCAAATCGTCATTATTAATTAATTTAAGACCATCTATCATTAAAAATATTTCTTATAATTACTATTTATTTATTTATTTGTAAAAATAGTTGAAATGGGTTTAAGTTAACACAAATATTAAAAATAAAAGAGAATAAAAAATTATAGGAGACCATTAATCAGTTCCATAAGAATTAATTCCCTTATCATAATTTTGTTTTACAAGAATTTAATTATCTCCTAAAAATGGTTAAGATACATTTTACTATAAATATTAATTTTCAAAATAATCAACTAGCTGAATAGTTAAATCATTTACGTTTAAATTAATATTGTTTGTTTGAAAATGTTGATAGTCAATATTCAATAGATAAATAAGAACGACAATATATTTGGGAATCAATTAATACTTTTTTTTTTTTATAATGATATGAACAAAATTGTGCAGTTAGTTAGAACCCTAACTTTTCATTGCTTTTTCATAGGGGCAACAAACAAAGGTAAAAGGAGCTAAGATTTTTATTTTATTTTTTTTAAAATATATTTTTTTAAAATAACAAAGAAAAAAAAAAGCAGAAAATAAATAATTTTAGAAATTTAATACGTTTATCTCTGACTAGGTTTATTTCTTATAATTTGAAGATAAAGTAGATAAAGTATAATTGGGAGAAGGAACAATACTTTAGGGTACAATACATTAACTTTATGCTTGATTATATTTTGATTCAATTACGTTGAATTGATCACAAGATATTGTAATCATTAATACTGTATTATAAATTTATATTATGAAAAAATACGCAATAATACTCGTTAATATAGTAACTACGTTTGTTTTGGTTATTTTGTAATTTTTCCTAATTCGTAAAACGGTAGCCATTTGGATCTTAGGCCCAATTATATTTGGGCCTAATACAATTTCACCCTAACCAGCCCAGACAGCCCACTTTTTTATTAAAAAAAACCGACATCGTTTTCACCTTGTAGATCGGTCCGAGTCTCTCCAACAATGGTCCGTACGGTTTAAAGAACAGAACCACCCCTCTTATTCAAAACCCTTCTGGTGCAAATTTCATGAAGATCTTCGTTCTTCTACTTCTTCTCCAACTTCGTTCATTCCTTTTCTGAAATTCTGTCTATTGCTCTATAAACCCTAGATATTCCATTGAGCATAGGCTTTTTTCGTTATTGTTTCTTATTTTTTTCAGTAAAGGATGCAGCACGACGAAGTCATATGGCAGGTCATCCGCCACAATCACTGCAGCTTCATGGCCAAGTGAGTTTTGCTTCTTCTTTTTTTCCTTTTAGTGTTTACATCCGTCTTTCGATTCTTGTTTCAAATGTGTTTATTTCGTTTTTTGTGTTCCAAATTTTGACTGGTTTTGGTGCTTCCGTAGGATTACGACTGGGAAATTCTGTAGAAACCCGTATAATGTAACTGGAATATGCAATCGGAGTTCATGTCCTTTGGCTAATAGTCGCTACGCTACTATTCGCGATCATGACGGTATTTACTTCTGCTACGCTACTATTCGACGATTGATATTCTGATAATCTTGATACAAATGAGAAAAATATCCTTCTATTGTTTCTGCAGGAGTTTTCTATCTTTATATGAAAACGATTGAAAGAGCTCACAAGCCAAATGAGTTATGGGAAAGAGTTAAGTTGCCAAGAAATTATGAAAAGGCACTGGAAATAATAGATAAACATCTAGTAAGTTATCATTTAGTCATTTATGGCTATTATCTTAGTTTATCTATCTGATTCTCTTTTACAAAGTCTCTAACCTATTTTTGTTTTTCTTTTGACAGATGTATTGGCCTAAGATACTTGTACACAAAACAAAGCAACGGTTGACTAAGATGACTCAAATGCGAATACGGATGAGGAAGCTTGCTTTGAAAACAAGGTTTTTGCTATTGCCTTTGAAACAAACCCTAAGCTAATGGAATTACTAAAGGCTGTCCAATAAGCCTAAAGATCAATTAAGTAACTATAGGAGCATATGTATGCATTTACATCGAGAGAAAGCATACACATAATTAGAATTGAAAGAATTGAACGGCCATATGAAGCAAATTATTTCTTTGATAATGAAGCTCTAAATAAAGCTTCCCTATGAAGCAGTTGTTTCTCAACAAAAGTATGGTTTCGTACTTGAAAAATACCTTATATTTCTCGCCTTGCCAGAGTACCCATTTGGTAGCTAGATATTAGAATTCGGTTTGACCATGGACTTTTAGCCCACCTCTTAACGCTGCTCCTCTAATTATCTAAAAGAGCACTTCTTCCTTATTTTTAGGAAAGCACCGGCTTGAACTAGAAATTGAGGATATTGACCAAAAACAGGCAGGGAATGGGCTGTTTAGGAGATCTTCCTCGCTTTTAGCACCTTCCCATATATAATCTTTAATAATTTTCTCTACTTTTGCAATTGGAGATGAAATAGTTAAAGGAGGTTGGAGGGAGTGCTTGAATGATGGTAAGATGGCCTCCTTTGGAAATATAGGAATGCTTTCAATTATCGTACTCTTGGTCCATTCACTAAAAAATGATAGGACCTTTAGAAAGGTGGAGGTATCAACTTAACCATTTAATGGTAGTCCAAGGTATGTATTGGACCAAGGTCCAAGCCTGCATTCATGAAAATTAGCTGTAAGATTGAGAGCTTCACCCTCTATACTGATTTTCAAAATCTCTAGTTTACTATAATTCATATTAAAACCCAAAGCTTGTTAAGAAATATTGACATGATGAAGGGATTATCTTGCTTCCTTTATCATTTATAAAACTGAGATGAGTTTCATCACAAATTTTAAATGAATAATGGAAATAGAATTTTTTTTGCATATCATCTGCTAATTATGCTATGTGAATGATAAAGAGGATGTGAGAGTTTGAACGATGATGATTTTATTATAATATTGTACCAAAAGATCAAGCAACAACCAGTTATGGTTCTTCAGAAAAGTTGGAGAAGTGTTCTCTCCCAGACTCCTTTTCTTTCTCCCTTATGTTTTTGCATGTGTACCCACCACTACCATTGAAAATTCTGAAAGTATTATAGCAGCTTCAAAACCTCCAATTTATTTTTTTATTTTTTAATTTATTTTACATCTCATCTTCATCTATTTTTTATATATTGTCATTTTGATGATTGTGCATATGGAAGAATTATGTTCTCTTTCGTTTCCTAAATTACGTTTAATGGTCTAGTCAGATGTGTTGATGGGAGGCAATTTATTATAAATGTTTATAAGGTTATATTTCATTGATTTTGACTAGTATTCCTTTAATTGCCAAACAGGGAGAAAATAATGACAACACCAAGAAAAGAGATTAAAAGAGAAGCTAGAAGGGAGCAAAAGGCTGAGAAAGCGGCATTGTTGGATAAGGTTGTACTTATATTATTTTTGTTCAAATTTGGTACATTGAAGTTTGAACTTTGTTTCTGCGAGTAAAGATTTAACTTTGTTGTTTGTAGTTAATGTGGGTAACTGTTTCTAATAACTACTATTTTTTTTTTTCAGAGCATCGAGAAAGAACTACTTGAACGACTTAAGAAAGGAGTGTATGGTGATATATACAACTATCCTGTCGAAGCATATAACGAAGTTCTTGAAATGGAAGAATTGCAGGCTGCCAGTGAAGAAGAGGAGGTAGTGCTGCAAAATTTATAGTAGTAAACTTGCCTTTGTCATTTTCGATAAGAAGAGCCTCTTGACTAATGATACGTTTCATTACATTGTATCAGTTGATAATTCGTATTTTTCCTTGAATAAACAGGAACCTGAGATTGAATATGTTGAAGGATATGAAGAATTAGAAGAAGAAGATGATATGGAAGATTTTGGTGGTCTTGCAATCCATGATCAAGAAGCAGATGAAGATAGTGGTAATGCAGTGTTTAGAATCTAGATTAGGGATGCATATCTCTTCATTTGGATAATGTAATCTATATCATGCATAATAAAAAACGAGGTTCTTATTTTGTCATCCTAGAGAGGATTTTGTTTCATGTTGTGTGAACTGAGTCTTAATGTTCTGATGATTCAGATGGAATAGATGAAGACCTTGAAGACATAGACGTTCCTCACAAGAGAGGAAGAAAGGAGTCTACTTATTCTTTGAGGAAGCTTGAGAAAGATACTCGTGCCAAACTGAAGAAGAAAGCTAAGGTTATAGTTGAGGTAATAGTTGAATTCTTACCATCATTTAAATAATCCGGAAAATTTGCATTAATTGATTCTAATTATCACTTTTGTCTGTCTCATATGATTCCTATTTGCTGGATAAAGGGAACTATCTTTTTTGTTCTTTCATTTTCTGTTTGCTGTCTCCAATTAATTTATGGTGCATGCGGCTTTATCATACAAAGATATCCGAGTACAAGTTCCTCTATTCTTTTTGTAGTCGCATTTTTTAGCCTTACAATTAGGTGGAGATTCGAATGTCGTTTAATGAAGATTACTTTTTTCCTTTGACTAATTGAGTTGTAATTGTAGGTATATAGTTTTTGTACATTTACTTTTCCTTGTTATTTTCTGTGCATAATGATTCACATTGCCTATGCAATCCCATTTACTTGAATGGCTTTATGTGCATATGGTCTAAACTGTTATTTTTCATGGTTTTGTGTTTAAATATGAACCGTGCTTTACCCATTGTACATTGGTTTTGAGCACATTTGTGTCTGATCTTTTCCTCTCCGCCGGTTTTGGTAAATTCGGTTCCTTTTGCTGTATTGTTAGGTTGAGGAAGAAGATGCCGATGAGCGACAAACAACAGTCCATTAGAAGTTCTTACATCTTTCCATGTAACAAAGAACAGGCCATTCGATTTCATTTTGCTGTCATCCGAGGAAATAAATGCACTAGGTATCAGCAATTTTCTTTTTCTCAGCAATTTTCATTTTGCTGTTAGGGCTCATCTTTTTTATTTGTAATTTTTGTTTTTGATTATTGGAGCAAACTTCAAATCCTCTCTTCAAATCTCCCGGTTGTATTTTATTCAGAATTTTGGAGATAGATAGATAGAATCCATTATGAAACATCAACTCTGATTAGACTGGCATTTTCTCCCTGCCTTTGTATTATTTATTGTGCACCAGTGAATGATATAATTTTGATCACTCTTGTTTTACACAATTTGAGGTTTTGGTAGTACATAAAGGCTATAGAATTCTAAAGTTCAAAGCAACCATGAGATGTGTATACAATTAGGATCAAGAGAAGAGAAATGAGACAAAAGTGTTGGAATCTTTCTCCTATGATATGTTTTTCTAGAAAATCACTTTTTTATCCTCTACCTAATTATTTTTTATTTTTTCAATAACAACTTTTTATTCACTCAAACTATTTTTTAAATATACCATACTCATTATTTTATTTTACTTATCATTTCTTTCGCTCCAAATACAATTAATAATTCTTTCCATAATTTTACTTTTCACTCCAAATACAAAAAATCATTCTCTTCTTGATTCTCATTCCTTCCATAATCATTTTCATTATTCTTTCCCAAATACACCTTTTGTATGATGTTGGATTTTCATTCTTCTTCCATAAATTTTCATTCATTTTCATTACTCTTGTGTTTATGTTTATTTAGACTCTAAATAGACATAAGTGTTAAAATTTTAAATGTTTAATAATATAATCTGTAGTTTTATTTTCTGTCTAAGATATCTTAATCATGAATATAATATAGGACGCAAAAATTTAACCACATGATTTTTTTTTTGAGAGATCGACCACATGATATCTTAATCATGAATTAAGTTATTTTGATAGAACAATTAAACTTATTAATCATGAGTTTACCGGTTGAATTATTTTCTTTGGTTAAAAAATAGAAGTTTATGAATCTATTAGGATTATTTAAGTTCATGAATTAATTAAACACGTATTTACAAATATGATCTATTAGCCAAAAAAAGTTCAATGACATTAGTGAAATCCATAAATCAAAAGGGTCATAGATTTGAATATCGATATTTAAAGTGGGGAATTCAAAAAAAAAAAAAAAAAAAAAGAGAGAGAGAGAGAGAGAGAGAGAGAGAGAGAGAGAGAGAGAGAGAGAAAGAAAAGAAGAACTCATTAGACAGTTTAAAGATTAAGAAACCAAATAGACAAAAACTTGAAACTTCATTCTTTTTTTAACAAATGCTCTTTCTAAGGCTTGACGTTATCAGTCATCATCTCTTATAAAATTGTAAAACTAAAGTAGAAATTACTAAAAGGAATGGTGCGCATCAATTTTATTGTGTTAATCCAATTCAACATTAACGTCATGGGTTCAATTCTGAAAATCAGCATTTGGCTCTCAATTTATTTGAGAGCAATAGTATCCTCTAGGTAGAATTTGTGCAAAATATTTAAAAACCAGAGTTATAATTTTGCATTTACTTGTTTTAGATACATTAACTTTTCTGTCCACCACTTATATCAGCAGATACATACATTAAGATATAATGAAAATTTCATAAGTAATCGAGTAAAATTTAGAGTACATTTAGTCGACCAATATTTCTTGTAGCATCAATAGTTTAGCAAGTGTTAATGTCAAGGAAACTCACCAGACTAAAACTTGATTGGATGTACTGACCATCTTAAAGTTGTAAAGAACCCTGTCCCTTCCCCTATAAAAGAATCTTCTATCCTACTTCTCTCCTCTCTCTCTCTTGGAGGATAAATAAGAATGTAAAAAAGGTAAAAAGCTATGAAAGGATGGAAAGTCTAATTTATTCCACGTAGTGCCCATGCTTATCCCTTGCCCATACAAACACCATCCCTGTATCTCTAAGTTAGGCACCTTGGATCTCAAGTTTTTTACCATTGCGCCACTCTTGCAAACATTTAGAAACTACTTATCTAAATTTATACACTCAACTTAAACAACAACATTACCATCCAAAAATTTGTAAGCAAAATATATAAAAATGACGAAAAAACTCACAGTAGCTGCTCACTGCAGGCGCAAAACCTGCAAAATGTTAGTCTCCAAAAAACCCCTAGAAAAAATAAGTTACACTTACAAAATTAATTCTCTATTCCAAATCTAAGCCGCAAAATTGCAGGACAGAGACCTTAAAGTACAACTGCCACTTTGTCTTGTGAAACAAATGAAGAACACTGGGCGATGAGAGGCTCGTAATGGTCAGCTCCGGAACCACACCAACCTGTGTATGATAATGTTTTATGTATACAATGTTAGAAACAGGCGATGATAGCGAAGATTTAAGCTGCAACTTTGGAGATTGGCTACGTTCTTCATGGAAGAACTAAAGGTTGGATGACAGAAGAAAACTCAGATGTGAAACAAATATAGGAGATGGGGTTCCTCCATTACCTGTTCCTTTCATGAAAAGAAAGAAAGGAACTTCGCAGATTTCGCTCCTTGGACGATGTGGAAGAAAGAAAACACAACTCTCTTCGTCTACCATTGCATCTGATCCATGTGCTTGCACCTAGAAGGAGTTCATGATTCAGGAATGAAATCAGAAGCTTTTCCAAAAAAAAAAAATAATGTCAAACAAGTAAAAGAAATGACCTAATTTGTGAGCTGCAAAAGAACTGATTCAAGAATCAGAGAAAATGAGAAATAGCTTGATCTACTCAGAACAAGAAAGCTAATTTCTTGGATTGCTTTCGATTCTTCAATGAGAAAGAGCAGTTTCAATTAACAAAAAAAGATGCCCTTTGACAAACTGTATATTGTATAAACTTCGAACTCTTATCCAAGAAAGCTTTCATAATTAACAAAGCAGCTAGTTACCAATCAACATGAAATTGTAAACCAACAACAATAACTTGAAACCAATTCACATAATTAAAAAAAAAAAAGAAGAAAGGAGATTCAAACTCACAACCCTCTTAGTTATTGGGACATACACTATCTCTTAGATCATGAATGAAACTTCATTATCCAAATTACGGCTAAAAATTCTTGAGCAGTTTCAGAATCGCCTACTTCATTGTTCATCTTGACGAATTATTCAAATCACAGGTCAAGGTATTCCCAGAGCAAGATGAATGTCAAAAACTTGAGGCTAAAAACAGTTGATGAACCAACGTATCAAACAAACTAGCCAAAAATCAAATCAAGTCATAGAGGAAGAGAACAATAGAAGGGGGAAAAGATTCTTACAACGTATATCTCACGCTTGAACTCTGTTGCAAGACATTCAATCGCTATGTCATCCCCAAAAGCTGCGGCGTGGCCCTCTATGTTCTCGTCCACATGTAACAATCCGTCCTCTGCGTATTGGAGAGTAATAATATCGTATTCATCGCCATGGGAGCCGGAAATTGACATGTATTTCGCCCAACTCTCACCGTTGTTAATCGGCATACATCTTTCTTTGTAAATCGACTCCGCCGCGATTTGTCTTCAATCGGATCAACCAAAATCAGATGCAAATACATGGAAAATTGAAAAGACGCAATCGCTGAGAAAAAATTAAAGGAAGAACTATCTAGGTCTCGGCAGTTTTGCTGTATAGATTTCAGAAAACTGAAGTAGAAGAGAAATTTCAGATCTAATCTAACCAGGATTGAATATACCTTTGCATGCCTAGTTGAACGAGCTCATCGATAGCTCCGCCCAATGCCGGCCGAGCCTCTTTCTTGGCCAACAATTTAACCTCCTGAACGATATGGATTCCCCATCCATTCTTCAGATCGGGCGAATACAGATGCCTAATCACGTCATTAATCAACTCTCTCTCCTCCAATCTCACAGATCCGAAATCCTCCAAGAATCGCCTCACCGTCCGCCGCCGGAGCTCGCGAACGTCGACCTCACGCGCCATGTTCATAGCCTTGTGAGAAGCCGTAAACAAGCAATTTCCGTCAGAAGACACCTCGCCGCCATGCGAGAGCCGAAAGAGCACCGGGCTCAACGGCGCAGAAGAGGAATCAGCACCATCCACCTCCGGATGCTTCCAGAGAACACCCTTGGCATGAAGTTTCTGAAGCTGGCGCCTCTGCTGGTCCTCAAGGCCAAGAACATCGTCCCAAGCAGTGGCGGCCGTGGTCTGGTCCAGAAGATCCAGAGCTCCATTGGCATCAATCACGGCGGAAGAAGAGCTATGTTCCCTCCAATTAACGGCCGGAGAAGTGATCGGAAAGGAATCGGCTGCAGCCGTGGAATCACAGAGTAGCTTCCCCATTAATGAAGCAGAAATGGCTGTAAAATGGAAGGATGATGAACTGTTGCGGTTTTTTTTCTCTCTCTCTTCCTTCCGCTTGCGACGAAGAAAGTTGCAGAGGAGAGAGAAAATAACGAAGAAAAGGGGATTAGGGTTAACGGATAGATGCAGGAAGCAAAGGAAAGAAGAAGATACGTGGACTAATCTTGACGATTTAAAGGCGCATTTAACCGTTAATTCTCGAACTAATGCTCCAACGGATTTATTTGCTAACAGTGCCGTTAAATTTTCGTTTTTATGGTCGTTTTTTTTTTCTTAAACCCGTTTTTTCTTTGAGTTTTTTTTTTTGAGATAGATATTTCACACTATATCCATAGTCCGTTCCTAGGCTTGACACCGAAATATATAATCTTGAGGGAACACACTTCTCGAGCCAAAATCTTTCAACCAACTAAGCCACCCCTTTCGAGATTTAATATAGGTTAAAGTTGTTCAAAACAAAATTGTAGGTTAAAACATAACCATGTCGGTAGATCGCCCCGATGTAGGACAAAGACTTTGAAGCCCCGAGATGAAAAATTTGTAGTAGCTTTACCAGGTTGGCGGTGTACTCTCGGGAGGAGAGGAGTTTGATCTGGATGTGAGCTAGACAAATTGACTAGCGGTGTACTCTCAGAAGGGGAGGAGTTAGTCGGATATGATAGTCGGAAAATCCGATTTATCAAGACCAGCGGTGTAGTCTTCAGAGAAGAGGAGTTGGTTTGATGTCTACTTAGACGGATTGACTATTCGAGGGGAGGCTAGGTGGAACTTTGTTTGAGGGGAGGATTGTTGGGATGCAAACAAAGTATCCCACATTGGTTAGAAGAGGGGAGGATCATGGGTATATAAAATGATGGCAAACATCTCCATTGATATGAAGCCTTTTGGGTGAAACAAAAAACAAAGTCATGCGGGTGTATATCCAAAGTGGACAATATCATATCTATAATTATGTGAAGTATCAAGAACTATAGTAATTAGTTTAGAGATAGATGTCCACACTTTTTAAATTGGTACCAGAGTCCATTAAACAAATTGGCATGTTGAGGTCTCATACACATTACATCATGTCAATTATACGTTAATTAGGTTATCGTTAGTGATTTAATTGAACTTAATTTTCTATTCAATAATAAATTCAAAAAATCTCTCGGAGTAATTTTTGAAAATAATATTTCTCTTTCAACGTGTAATTTTCTTTTCGACACTAATTTAATGATTTAAAAAAAAAAAAAACTATTTTCCTAATATTAATTTAAAGCCTAACCATTTCTTTTTTTTCTTTTTCTTTTTTTTTTTGTTAAAATTCGATTCTTATATATTTGGGCTTTTTGACTTCCATGTGTTTAGGCCCAAACCCATTGAGTTAGTTTTGGCAAGGAAAAGTCAAGGCATTGCGATGGACAAAAAATGCAATTAAAATATAACTTCTTGTTATACATTTTTTTTAATGTAACGTAAATCTGTTATTTTGTATGGCTGAGTGCACTTTTATCTTAAACTTTTAATTTCATCAAGCAAGTTTTTCTAAGCCTCTCCTATTTCTTACTAGGTTATTTGGTAGATTGAGTCGTTCGAGTTTGCTCCTTTAAATCCGAGACACTATGAATTTTTCTTAGATTGTAGCATCTGAATATATCGGAGTAGTGAAACAATTAAAGTGTACAAATTTATATTACAACGAAGTTTTGAACGTGAGAGTTTAATAGAAGCATATTCTTAAAGCATAAATCGAAGATTAATTTGTAAAAAAAAAAAAAAAAGTATATATATATATATGTATGTGTATATATATATATATATATATGTATGTATATATATATATATGTATGTATGTACTTCCAATAAATTAAAAGACTTGGTATGTAATGGGGTGGCTTAAAAAAAAAACTCCTAATTTTAATTTATTTTGTTGCAATAACAACTTCATACTCAATGAATGATGATCTAGATTTGTATATCTATTTAATTTTGTACACATTTTGATTTGTTGAAATTAGTCCAGTTAAAGATAGCATAAATTGCTTTATTAAAACAACAAAACTAGTATTAGAAAAAGTTAGTGCAGCCAGGTATAAGTTTTTTGGGTTGGGAATCTCTTTTTCGATCGGTTCCTCGAGCGGAATCACTTTTTTTAGTAGATAGTATGGTCCTAGGATTATTTCTTGAAATATCTAAAAAAATCAACACAATCAGAGTTGAAAAATGGTCGTTGGATTATGTATTGATGAAGATCTCTTTTTCAGCTCAACTCGATCTTTTGTTATTAATGCCTCATTTATTATTCTTCTTATGTATTACTTAGTTTATCTCCTCTTTACGACTTGTGGTTTGAATTCGAAGCTTGGGAAGGGATCAATATGTTTCCTTTAGCTTTGTTTCTCTAGGGAAGTTTGGTCTTAAAAGTATAAATTGATTGATGATTCTTGTTTGTTTTTTTTTCTAAATAAAATTAAAAATAATTAAGCGATGATGAACTCACTGTAATTCTATTTAGTATTATGATACATTTTAATTTATGTATTGTTCTTTTCGATAAAAGTTTTATAAAATTAGTTTGTGTCGTTTCTATATGTCGACAAACTACCTAGAATAATAAAAATTACGACGAAAAGAAAATAATATCAACATTAATTAATTATCATTATTGATCTTATCAACGTAATTTTTTTTTTTTATATAATAGTAAAATTTTCAAATGGGAATAAGATTACACCAAGGTAAGAATAAGATTCCAACTAAATTGTAATTATGGATTTAAAAAAAATTAATTAGAAAAGTTTGGATTCCAACCTAAAAAAATAAAATGATTCCATAATATTATTATCATAAATTTTGGGACACATGTGAAAGAAAAATAGAGGGCAAAGGCAAAAGGCTGACATGGCAGAACTGATAACTGTCTAGATGGGACATTACATACTTTCAAAATATTATAGTGGGCAGAACACAAGCATCCACCTCATACACATGCCTCCACGTGGCACTGCCAGCTGTCTTTAATTTTTAACCATTTGCAAGATTCTCTTGACTAGATTAATCTATTCTATAAACTAGATTAGGCTTTTTTGTGGTTAGATTTGGTTTTTGCTTGTAGATTCTAGTTGATTTTGGTTGACTTTTTGTTTTTCTTTGGTTTGTAGGTTTGTTTTAATTGTGCATTAATTTATTCTTTATTATTAACATACTCAAATTCTTTTTAGTGGGTTTTAATTAAGTTTTAGGATTTACGTTTTATCAACACATGTTCGTGCAGCCAAAAAATAAAACAGTTAAGTGCTTCAAGTAAGTATTCTATAAAACCACAAATAAGTGCTCAATAACTTCACAAAATAAGTGTTCTAATTTTTTTTAACACTCTATCCAAAACCATCATACAAACAAGCAATTACTTGGAAACCCACAACAAAACCATCACACAAACATCAACCATATACAAATCTCTTTCCAAAACCACGAAACAAGCAAGTATTTAATTATAAACACTCGTTTAAAACTATCAAACAAACGAGCTATTACAAAAAAAAAAAAAAACAATTCTAAACATTTGTAATAACTTCTCATACCTAAACATTCAAAATAAACAGTCTATAAAATCTCGAATGAACAAATTCGGGTTAGTATCAAAGATACAATAGATAACTTTTTTATTAGAGAACTTATAAGTTCTCACCCACATAATATAGTAATTTTAATTATCACTATATAATCAAATTAATACATCTACAAACTGAATTAAAACCTTTCTTGATGATCAACTATTGGAAGAACAAACAGGTTTGAGTAGTATAAGTGTTTATAAAGTTATCCCAAATTCTCACATTAGATATAAAATAAGAACATAACTAAGTTATTACCCTTTTCTCATATGAAATGCAATATTACAAGAAATGATTGTAACAAAAATTCTCACTTTATATATATATGATTTGAAGTATTTTCAGTTGAAAAAGGTATGTTTTGTATGAGAGGTTGATCACACTAGGTAAAATGGAAGTGATAACTTTTAATAACCTATAGTACATATATGTTTTAATTAATATTTTTGGGTGCCTCTATCACATGTGAGATTAGCTTCAACTTGTGTACACAATCTCTACAAACTTACCAATCATCTTATTCATGATTAGAGTTCAAAGAATAAGAACAATTATGATTAATAATTTTTAATTCATGTTTGGACCACAAAAATGTATTAACTCCGTAATCGTATTATTTATAATTACTTTTTATTTTTTTCATAACTACGTTGATTAATCAACATATTCATTATCTGTTTTAATCATAGTTATTTTCTTAATTTACTCACAATAAAAATAAATAATTGCTTTATAATCATTCTATGATAAATACTTACTCTACAATCCTTCTTTTCATTTTATAGTGAATAATTTTTGCTATAATTATCATTTTCTTCCTAATAATTATAATTATCTCAATTATTTTAAGACATGTTTGGCTACCGCGGAAAGAGAAAGGAAGGGAAAATAATGGATAAATGAAGAAAAGTAAGTATAAATTAGTGATTGATGTGATGAAAATTGATTGGTCAAACAATAGAAAGAGATCTCTTTCGTTTTTTCTCTTTCCAATCCTTCCCAATACACCAAACATGCGCTTAATGAATAATGAATAGTGATGTTTTTTTTTTTTTAGTACATATTGGGGAGGGGGACAACCAACCATACATAGAGGGCATACTAATACCGATTTCAAAATCGAACTTGTGATGCTGGTGTTGAACTGGAATAACTCCAAACAATGAAACCACTGTGCCACTAACCTATTCTGGTATGAATAGTGATGTTTTTGAAAAGAGAATGAAAGGTAATTTTTAACTATTGGTCAGGAATGAAGATAATTATTTGGGAAAATTAAAAAGAAAGGACTGAAATTGGCAGTCAAAAAGATAGTTTTTGAAGAAGGGGAGGCATTGGATAGAATTGGCAAAAGGGAGAATTTTGAAAAATAGGGCAAAATGTGTGAGTAGTCAGTCAGATTCAGTGACTATGTACTGTTTGCCTTTTCATTAATTAAAACCAATTCTTAAAAAAGCTGCCTTTTTTACAGCTAGTCAGCAACTTTTTTCTATTTATTATTATTATTATATATATATATATATATATTTTTTTTTATTTTATTATTATTTTTTTTTTTGTAACCAAACAAAATTTCATTGAGAATAATAAAAATTAGAAAGTTCACATTACAGATGTATTAGCATTCAATAATTCGAGTTATTCTACTGTTCTTTAGGGAGTGTTTGTTAACTAGTATGGTGGGACATTGAGGTTTTCAGTTTTAGCAAAAACTCGTTTGGCAAAGTTAAGAATGTAGCACTTAGAAGTCCATTAAAAATTTCAACTAAGTGCCCTTCTATATCACGAAGTTAGTTTTTTTTTTTAAAAAAAACCTCATAAACACTCTATAAACAAGTTTTATTAATAATTACTTTACTAAAAACATCGTACAAACAAGCAATTACCTCGAAACTCACACCAAAAACATCATACAAACAAATAACCATATATAAACTCGTTTCCAAAACCATAAAACAAACAAGCATTTAATTATAAACTCTCCACCAAAACAATCAAACAAACAAGCTCTTACAAAAATTAAAATTTCTAAACACTCAAACTAACTCCTCATACATAAACATTCGAAATAAACACTCTACAAATTTTCAAACAAACACTCCTTAAGTACATAATAATATTATATCTATTCACTACATACTTTTTGATATATTTTATTTTATTATTATTACTACTATTACACACACATGCTATTATATTATATTTCATTTACTTAATTTGATATTTTAGAAAATAGGTTAGGTAAATTATTCTTTTTCGTAAATTTTTTAATATTTATAATTTTTCTACAAGGTTATTAAAGTTTTTTTATTAAATAAATTAAATGAGTGATACTGTCTGAGAAAAGTAAAAATATAATTTCATAAAAATTTAGAAATACAAATTTAAAAGAAAAATAGAGATAATATTATTAAAAAAAGTCCTAAGCATAAAAGACAAATTGAATTTTGAAGTAATAAATAAATAATTAGACAATATTTTAGATCATTAAAAAGAATTAACGAATCTATGCAAAAGAATTATTGCGGGGCACGTGTTGAATAAAATCATATTAATATTGATTTACGATCTGAAAAATTTAAGCTACAGTACGGCACGTGACGGTCCCGAAAATTCCTAGACAAAACTCAAAATTTCCACTCCATTTAAAAAACAATATTTAATATTTAATATAATTTCTCTCTCTACACGTGCCTGTGCTGGCGGCACATGATATGTGGCAGTGATTGAATCATCATTTTCCTATTCCCACTGATTTCCTCCTTTTATTAAAATTTTCACTATCCTTAAAAAAAAAATGAAATAATAAAATTTTCATATATATATATATATATATATATATATATATATATTAGATTATAATAATTGGGGATAGGAAGATTCGAACCCGTAACTTCATGGTCATTTGACGTTTACTGTATCTTTTAACTATGGCTCTTTTGGCTTATTTTTATAATTTTAATATTGTATCAACTATGTTAATTTCCAACAATATGATGTGATATTTTCTTATAAAATTAAATATTAATTATAATATATGTAAGATAATAATTCGATCGTCCAATCCAACTCAAACCATGTACACCTCTATTACTGATCTTGAGATATGTTCGATTTACATCTATATACTTCATAAGTATAACTTTAGTCCAATGTTCCATTTTTTTTCATATACTTACAAAAGTTTAAACTATAATGAAAAATTTAGGAGCTCATAGACCAAAATGTAACAAAATTCAAAGGGTAAGAACCAAAATGATATTTTAACCAACTTATTATACACAGGGTAAATTAAAAATTTTGTCCACATAATTTCAAGAAAGCTAAAGTTTAATTTTGTGATTTAAAAGTCTATATTTTAGTTCCTATAACTGGAAGAAATAAATAATTTAGTCAATATAATTTAAAAAATAAAATAAATTTAACTCTTATATTTTGATAAAACTTAAAAAACAGTTCTGTTATTTGTAAATTCTTTCGCAAATTCTAGAGGAGTTAAGTACATAGATCTAACTTCTAATATATGAATTATTTCAAAAAAAAAAAAAGAATAATATTTTTTTTTGTTCAATCAATTTCTGATATAACTAACTTATTCAAACTTTATGCAGAAATAATTACAAACTACTTAAACTAATTTTTAGTTTTATTAAATGATTGGACTAAATTATAGAATGTTGGAAGTCATACTGATAAAAGTATAAATTTTTATTTATTTTTTTAACCCTTATTTATATTAATTTTGTGAATCAGCCTTAAAAAAATTTGTTTATTTATTTTATTTTTATTGTATCCCGTTCAATAACTCTTCCGCCAGGTCAAGAGCCGCCTCCACCCAACCAACTTATTACGCGAATATACAACAAAACCCTTCATTACCCAAAAAAAAAAAAAAAAAAAAAAAAAAAACTCTAATCGCTCTGCTCTCATCAACAATCAAAATCCCACAAATTTCATCACCAAGAATCAAGAAGGGAGAGAAAAAAAAAAATTAAACTAAACCCCTCTCTCTAATCTCTGATCTTCATTCTCCAATGGATTCTTGGTCTTCCCTCCCTGTTCATGACGAGTACCAAAAGCTCGTCATTCGGATGAATCCCCCAAGGTAAATAATACCCCCTTCAAACTTTTCCAAATTCATGCTAATGCCTTTCGTTTTTCTTCCTCTTAGCATTTCGTTCCAACGCTTTGAGTTTAATTTACCATACTTTCCCGCGATTTCTAGCTTTTCTTCGCGGGGTTTGATTCTGTTTTGTTTTTGTTCTTTATCGTTTCAATCTGGGATTCTCAGGGTCTCTGTTGATAATACTTCTACCAGGAAGGCCACTTTGATCAAGGTATTCCAACAATCGATTGATTTGTTTGGATTTGATGCGTTTCTGTTCAGTAATTGGGATATCTAGATAACATGGTTTGGGATATTTTTAAAATATCCGTTTCTGATTTGGGAAAATTCTGTAGGTTGATAGTTCTAACAGGCATGGGAGTTTGCTGGAAGTTGTTCAGGTTCTGACTGATTTGAATCTTATAATTCGTCGAGCTTACATTTCTTCTGATGGTGAATGGTTCATGGATGGTGAGTTTTAATTTTTCTATTTGCCTGTTTTGCTCGTTTCATATCAGTTTTTAGGGTATGAATTTCATTCTCTGTTGTTTTTCTTGTTTTGCTTTTTTTTTTTTCTTTTATTAGTTTTTCATGTGACTGATCAGCATGGGAACAAGCTTTGTGATGATGGAGTGGGTGAGAGAATTCAACAGGTGGTATATTTGTTCATATCAATGTTAATCTCTAATTCATATATGGAGTTTTTGTTTGAATATGTTCGCACTCTTAAGCCATTTTAGAAAGTTGAAACTCAGATTTAACATTGGAAATGCTTCGATTGACTCTTACTGAGTTTGATGTAATGTCATGATGGTTTTTCTGAAGTTCATGTGATTGATATGACCCAATAAAAGTTATGGAGTAGATAAGAGAGAAGATAAGGAGGGTTTTTAGTTTGATATTTTTGAGTAAATTACAGTCAAGATTTCTATTTTCTTTCTAATTTGCTAGTGAAGTGATGATTTCTTTATTCTATTTAATAAAATCTCTCTGGACTAAATTGAAGATCTCTTTGCTTAACCGTTTACAGTGATATATGTTCATGTATAAAATAAGCAACTAAAGGAAAAACAGACAATAAAGTTTATGATAGATCTGTGTCTGTCTGTCTGATTTATGTCAAATTGCTTTAGCATAATTTTATGTGGAGCCAAGTGAAAGGCTGGTTGTGCTGTAAGTTCACTTATTGAATGGAAGTAATTGTTTTTCCTGTCTTAGTCACTGGGGCCGAGGGCGAACAGTTTCAGATCGTTAAGGAGATCGGTAGGTGTTCAAGCTGCTACGGAACACACGACAATTGAGTTGTCTGGAAGAGACAGGCCAGGCTTGCTTTCGGAGGTCTTTGCTGTTCTTACAGATCTCAAATGCAATGTAGTAGCTGCAGAGGTATGGACCCACAATTCAAGAATGGCATCGGTCGTTTACATCACTGATGACACGAGTGGAATGCCGATAGACGATCCTGAACGGCTATCTAAGATCAAACAGCTGCTCCGATATGTTCTTAAAGGAGACAGAGATAAGCACGCAGCCAATACTGCTGTTTCAATGAACTCTACTCATAAAGAGCGGAGGCTGCATCAAATTATGTATGCAGACCGTGATTTTGACTTGAATTACACGAGTTGCAACGAAAGCTTTCAGAGAAGGCCTCTGGTGACAGTCGAGAACTGTGTTGAGAAGGGATATACCATCGTCAACCTGAGATGCCCCGACCGACCTAAGCTACTTTTCGATACGGTTTGCACTCTAACTGATATGCAATATGTGGTTTACCATGCAACCATCATTGCAGAAGAGCCTGAGGCTTATCAGGTTGGTTTAGAATCGTTGTGTTTATCAAACTTTTATTCATTCTCCTGGTAGTTAAAATTCAAACTTATGAAGTTCTTTACTGATGAGAACCTGTTTTGGCCAATCCCATTTGATAGAAATTTATGAAATCTCTCTCTCTCTCTCTCTCTCTCTCTCTCTCTCTAACTCTCTGGCAGGAGTACTTTATTAGGCATGTAGATGGAAGTCCTATTAGTTCTGAAGCAGAGAGACAGAGGGTAATCCATTGCTTGGAGGCTGCCATTAAACGACGAACAGCTGAGGTATTTATACGAATCAAAGTGAATCATTTAACTCTTATCATATTAGTTTCTTTATTGGTTTATGTGAATTTGTTATACTTTAGGGTATCAAGCTCGAGCTATGTAGCGAAGACAGGGTAGGGCTTTTAACCGAAGTGACAAGAATATTTAGAGAGAACGGTCTTTCTGTCACTCGAGCCGAGGTTACCACGAGAGGAACCCAAGCCGTGAATGTTTTCTACGTGACGGATGCATCTGGAAACTCAGTGAAAAGCGAGACCATCAAGGCTGTTCGAGAAGCCATAGGGCTAACGATACTCCACGTGAAGGACGACGAGCAACGCTCAAAATGTCCACAACAGGAGGGTTCAGGCTTCTCATTGGGAAGCCTCTTTCGGTCGAGATCAGAGAAGGTACTTTACAACTTGGGTTTGATAAAGTCATATTCATGAAAAGTAGGGAGTAAGGGTGAAGTAATATTTGGGGGGAGGGAGTGAATGTAAATAGTAGAACCATCCTTAAGTAATGCATTAGAGTTTCAAATCAATGGTTGTTGATATTGAGACACGGCTTTATCAAATAGTTTGCTTCACTTAGATTCTAACTTGTACAGTGATCACCAATGTATATTCTTCACTTTATAGTTCAATGCACATGAATCTTATTCAGATGATCAAATCATGATTATTTATTTAGCTCACACTTTTCACTCCATCTTCTAAACACTTTACCTACAAAGTGACTTTTAAGTTGAAATTTAGCCATTAAGAAATGTTTAGTTGGTGTGTCACATCAATATGAACATCAAAGCATGCCTTTAACTAGTTTGAGTTCTGTCTTTTATGTCTATAAGTACTCTTATCTTTATGTGCATGACTTAAGTTGCGGCGGTTGGGCCACCATTAAGAAATAGAGAGAATGAGATGGGGGAAGATTTTTGGTGTTTGAGCCATCTAGAATCACTCTCTATAATCACTTTTTTCCAAAATCACATTTTTATTTTTCTTTAACTACTTTCTATTTTTCTTCTAACAACTTTTTATTCCCCAAATAATTATTTTTCACTAGCATTATACTCATTATTCCAAATACAATTAATCATTCTTTCCATAATTATTTCCTTCATCGCAGACACAAATAATCATTCTCTCATTTGTCATTTCCTTTCTCATTCTCTCCTCAATTCTAATTACTCACATAATATTCTCAATACTGTAAATTTAGTTGTTGAACTCTTTCAACTTGCGGGACATGTTTGGCTACGGTGGGTGAGAAGGAAGAGGAGGGTAAAAAAAAAAAGAAAGAAAATAAAAATAAACTAGTGATAGATGAGATGAAATCCAACGAACTATATAATATAAAAAGATGTCTTTCCTTTCTATCCAAGAATGATAGAAAAGGGAATGTGAGAGTAGACAAACATATAATTTTTCATTCCTTGAATGATAGAGAAGTGCAAAATTAGAAAAGATAAAAGGGAAAGTTAGAGAAAGAGAGAGAGAGAGAAAAAGGCATAATAGGTTTAGGTTGGGTCGTTTTCAGAAATATTGGTTGGTCTAGGGACTGCATCGCAACTTCCCAATACACGTGGCATCATCTTATCTGCTGTACCACTTTCTAATAACATTCCATTTTCTTTTCTGCCAATTATTTATTTATTTATTTATTTTCCTTCCCAAACAAACAACCTATCACTTTCAAACTTGTTCATCCTTTTCCTCCAATAATGCATTTACACCATCTTTGTTTACTATTTAACTTACAACCTTTTAATTTCATGTTCTTCAAACTTCTCCCATCAAGTTTCTATCTCTCTATCCCTCATTTACTTTCAACATCTTTTTTTTAATAAATTTTCTTTAGATTGAACAATTTTTCTTTTTTTTTTTTTTTTTTTTTTAAATTTTGTTTCATTGTCTAAGTGAAGCTTCGCGCTAAATCAAACTCGTTTCCTCGGCCACGACTCCTAAAATTTTAAAATGATATATTTTACCTACATAATAAATAGGTCTACATTACATTTAAATATGTACTTTTGTTATACACGACTCCAAATTTTTTTGTATTATTTTTTTATAAACAAAGTCTTCGCTGTAATCACTCCTACAAAACTTTTTGTCCTTCCATATATTAATATTCTAAATCTGCCCCTAATACTTTACATTTCTACATATTTTTTTCTAACTCTTGATTTATTGTCACACTATTAATTAATTCTAACTAACTGGATTTCATTATAATTTGGTCAAATTATTACCATAAGAATTAAAAAAAAAAAAAATTAGAGGGCAAAACCATCATATGTTCGGCCTAACTTAATTGATTATCATTATCTTGTTAGTTGATTTGTATGACAAGAATTAAAAAAACTTAAGGGCAAAATCTTCATGTATAGAATGTCTTAGAAAACTAAAGGGAATAATTAAAAAAAAAAAGAAAAATCCTAGATAGAAAACTCTAATATCATTATTTTAATTATACCCATTTTTAAAGATATTTAATATACACAAAATATTTAAACTTTTGTTTTTTTTGCCTTGCCTTATTTTTTTTTTTTGAAACTTTTGTTTTTATTTATTTTTAAAAACTCATTTTCAAAATTATTTTAGTTTTTAAAATTTAAACTTACCACTACTGCAATACATAATTTTTAAAATAAAAAATAAAATTTAAAAACTAAAAAAAAAAAAAGTTTTCAAATACTAATTTTGATTTTATATTTATTAAAAATAAAGAAAAAGAAATGGAAATAGGGAGAGTAAAAATGTAA
>JBBMEG010000022.1:12366205-12385758 GCA_037832605.1 Cyclanthera cordifolia
TTTGGAACCATATGTTAAATTTTGTTAATATTTTGATAAATGCAATATAATAATAATAATTTAAATGAATATAATTAAATTTTAAGATTCAGCTTGTCTAGAATATTCAAAAGTGTATATTCTAATTCTAGAAGGTTGCCTGTCTAAAAAACAAAACAAAACAAAGAAGGTGGAGATATTAAGAGATAAGGTTAGGGTATAACAATCTTAAAGTCAACAAAAGAATTCCCTAAGAATAAATATATAAATTTATTTGGATGTTTTAAAAAAAAAAAAAAATAATAATAATAATAACTTACGAAATATATTTAAAGGAAAATTGGGGAGGTAGGTGACTAATGTGAAATATTATTACTGGTTACAACTCGGCTGAGCTGGCATTTAGACCTTTTCAACTGGCTCTCAAAATCTGTCTGCGGCTCAGCTCAAGCCAAGCCGTTGACTTTGTAACTAAAACATTCCTGTTAAAACCAACCGTTATTTGTTTTTTTTTTTTTTTTTTTTTTTTGATATTTGCTTCTTGTGATTTAATTGTAGGTTAGCTAAATTTGAATCGTAAATTTCTTCTATTAAAAAAAAAAAAAATCCTTTCACCGTTAATAGGTTACTAACGTTAATTGAGTTAATGTTTATTCATTTGTTATAATTTAATATTGCATCGGTCTTGTATCAATTTTTATTTTATTAAATGATTTATTGTGAGTGTTAGGCCGATTTGACATACTTTGTTTATTCCCATATGACTTATTGTTTGATTTCATAACATACGGCTATCAAGAAAATATATATTTAGTGCTTCCCACTACAAATTTTTGTATAGATATACCGTAACAATTTAAGTAGATTTGTTTTTATTTAACCAGAGATTTTCAAATTGTTTTGATAATATATAACAAAAATTAGACATCTGAGATTAATACTTCAACTTTGAACTCCACATCTGAGATATTACAAGAAAGATTGTTTTGAGAACAATAGGATAGACAATAGAGCTTCTATATTTCCAACCTAATTATTGCAGAGTTTACAAAATAAAATAAAATAAAATAAAATAAAATGTTGTCATGAGTGATCCATCCATCTTAATTACATCCTCCAGATATAAAGCATCTCCAAGTGGTTGAACAATTCTTTATAAGATTATATGAAACTAATTAAAATCCCCACAAATAATTAATACTCAAAGAGAAAAATAAATGATACCCACAAATAAATACTCAGAGAAGAATGGGGTATAAACGAATATTCCAATAGCAGTCCTTGTGCTCCAATTTCAGTCAAAAATCCTTTTTTTTTTCTTAAATAAATGATGGGAAAATTATTATCACCATACAAAATTTTGATGGAAAATATATTGTTATATATATGATTATATAGACAAGTATGTTATATATTAAATTAATGTAAAACTATATGAAATATTAAAGATATTTTTGAAACATTTGTACTATTTTCACTAAACAAATATAATTATCTAAATATGATCGAGTATTTGTAAAAAAATGTTTTATAAAATAAACACAGTAATCTAAAGATAAAATTAAAAAAAAAAAAAAAAACTGAGAATCAAAGATTGGATGATTATAGGACAAAGCAAACAAAATACAAAAATTATAAGGAGGTGTTTATTTGAGATTTTATGGAGTATTTATTTTGAGTGTCTAGGTATGAGTAGTTATTAGGAGTGTTTCAAAATTTTTGTTTTTTATAATAGCTCGTTTGTTTGATAGTTTTAGTGGAATGTTTATAATTAAATACTTGCTTGTTTTATGGTTTTGGAAAAAATTTTATATATGGTTGTTTGTTGGTGTGGTGGTTTTGTTGTTGGTTTCGAGGTAATTGCTTGTTTGTAGGGTGATTTTGATGGAGTGATTGTAATAAAAAAATTTGGAACATTTATTTTATGGATTTATGAAACACTTATCAGGAGCACATGAACTTATTTTGTAGGTGTATGGAGCACTTATTTATACACTTAAGTGATTCATTTGTTCAACAAGCATTTGATAAAACCTAACCCCTTAAATTTAATTAAAACCCATAAACAAACACCTCCTAAAGAAACAAAAAGAAAACACCCTTACAATATGTACAATTTGTACAAGTAATTTACATTAGCATCCACTTCTTTAAAATTTATAAACTAAAGCAAAATCGAGCTTAGCTCAATAGGTACGGCTATATATTAGCATTCACTTCAACAATGATTCGATTCTTGTAATGTCCTTTATAGGGTCTCTTGTACTTGTACCGAAAAAAAAAAAAAAAAAATTGGATGGTTATGTGAGATTGAAAAAATAAAAAATATATATGGTGGAGGGGTATGACGTGAGAAGGATCATATCCAATCTTCTTGAAAAAAGTGGCGTATAAATTTGTTCAGAATCTAAATTTAACTTTTCCGCCTCATCATGTTTTTATTATTATTATTATTTATATATTTTTTTTATAATAAATAAGTGGCATAAAAATGTTTGGCTAATTTATAAACATAGTCATTGGTATTTTGCAGCCTTACGTTGAACTATAAAAACAACCATTATACACTCCCTTACTACATAAATGTTACCTAATTTAATATCATATAATACAAAATTTCACCTTTCAAAAATAAAATAATAGCGGGAAATAATTTAACTAACCAAAATACCTGCTTTTTTTTTTCTTTTTCTTTTTCTTTTGGATAAATTATAAATGTGGGTTATGAATCAAACAAAGTTAACATTTTGTCCATATAATTTAAAAATCTACATTTGTAGTTCTTGTTATTTGATGAAAGTTAACAAATTAATATAGATTTGATAAAACAGAGTACAAAAAATCAATATAGATTTGAAAAAAAAAATAGAATATAGTCCTGATAGTTTAATAAAATTTAAAACACAGACCATATTATTTATAATTTGTAGGCAAATCAAGTTTGTAGATGAATCTTCTGATGTATTAATAATGCATTTTTTCAATCAATCAATTAATTATCTCAGATTCTCATATTAAACATATAAATATATATTCTATTCACCAACCATCGTTAACGACATAAACTATTTTTAAATTTTCATCACACCTTAAAAACTAAATTATATTTTTTCAAATCATAGAGGTTAAATTGTAGATTTTTCCAAAACATACGAACTAAAGTTAGATTTTTAAACACTAAATTCTAACGTTTTTCAAATCATAAAGACCAAATTTATAATTTACTCTTTTTCTTTTTAATTTTGAAATGACCAACATCTCTTCTAAATTTATGGTATGTTTGGTGTGGTAAATAATGGATCCCTCCTCATTGCTTGATCCATCAATTCAGATCCCATCAATCACTAATTCACTTTTACTTTTCATTTATTTACTTTTTCCTTCCCTTCTCTTTTCATTCATCTAATTATAGACAAACATGCCCTTAATTTTCTTTTTAAAAAAATCAACTAAGAGGTGAGAGAGATCAATTCTATATCTCTATGATCGAAAATATATGTGAATTAAGAATAAACTTTAACATGCTTTCTATACATATTTATGACATTTAATAATTCCACTATATACTAAATTGGTCGATATTCATGTAACAAGTATCACAAAGTATTCGTCAAAGCTGCTGAGTCAGAAAGACAAAATGGATTAAATAGAGAGAGAATATATGAAAGAAAACATAACAACGTGAGGGTCACAAACAAAAACGGTCAACGGTAAACGAACAAACTAAAAATTAGAGGCCATTATGCCTTTAATCCCTCTGTTTTTGCCACCCCCACATTTTCTTCTCCTCCATTAATTTTCACCAAAACTCACAAATTGATTCTTTCAGAGACAGAGACAGAGAAACACAACGGAAAATCATTTTCCTTTCTTCCTCATAAAAAAATAACTTCTGTTGTTTTGTTTCTCGATCTCTCAATTTCTCCCTTAATTCCCACAAGGATTCATTCTATTCATGGACAGAATCCTACCCCCAGAAAAGACTGAAAGTTTTTCAAAGAATTTCAATAGAAGGATTGTAAATTTGAACTCACCTCGAAGAATTACCGATGTGGCTGCTGATGCTAAACCAGAATCCGAAAAGGTTGTCGAGGGTAATGATGAAGCCTTTGATGGAGACAATCTTTCCGAATCTGAAACGACGTTGGTTTTCGAAGAGGTTGATCGATTACTCGAGACTTTGTCAAATGCGGGGGATGACAAATCAAATCTCGCCCTTGAAATTCCGAGCTCTGTTATTTCCTTGTCGAAAATGGTGGACTTCATGATCTCCAGGTACAATTCTACCAAGAATTCGGGAAAAGATTCAGAACGAGACTCCTTGTTTTTTCAAGCCGTAGACCGCATTGCGATGATTGCGATTAAACTAAGCGAATTTCCTTCTAGCACTGCCACAATTCCGTCGCTCAATAGAACCACAATGTCTCTACAAAAAGCCATGCTGTTCTTGGACGAAGAACTCAATGCCCTTTTGAAAGAATGCAAACATCGGGAGCTCGGTTCAAAATCATACAAAAAACCATTGAAACAATCGTCATTCAAAACAAACAACGAATCAACCGATCAACATCAGAACACCCTTCTTGAATCATCCGAGCCCGAGACATCCAAGGAAGTGGAATACCCTTCTTTCTCGCCCAAAACTGTATCTAACATGAAGAGAATCGTCGGAACCATGATCTCCGCTGGGTACGAGAAGGAATGTTGTATGAGTTACAGCTTCCTTCGACAAAGCTCATTCAAAGGGATATTGAACAAGCTTGGGTACGAAAGTATTAGCATAGACGACATTCAGAAAATGCAATGGGAAACTCTTCAATCCGAAATCGACAAATGGATCGCTGTCGTCAATAAATGCTCAAAATCTCTCTTCCCAGGCGAGTGGAAGCTTTGTGATTCTGTTTTCACAGATCATCCCTTCATTTCTCATACGTTAATTAGCAATTTAACAAGAGCAGTAGTCATTAAGCTTCTCAACTTCGCAAACGCCGTTGTTTTAACCAAGAGATCCGCAGAGAAGATGTTCAAGCTACTCGATATGTACGAAACAACTCGCGATTTGATTCCAGCCATAACTGGTTTCCCTGAAAATTGCAGAAAAGAGCTAATTCTAGAAGCAGAAGGAGCAAAAATCAACATAGGTGAAGCAATAGTCGGGATTTTCTATGACCTAGAAAACTCAATCAAAAGCGACAATGCAAGAATTCCAGTTCCAGGAGGAGCAGTTCATCCATTGACGCGTTACATTATGAATTACCTAAAATACGCCTGCGAGTACAAAGAAACCCTAGAACAGGTCTTCGAATTCCTAAACCCTGAAACCGAAGAACAACGATCGACGAGAATGGACGAAAACGATGATGCATCACCGATAAAGTCTCAATTCGCGATGCAGATCGAGACCGTGATGAATCTGCTCGACGCGAATCTCTCAATGAGATCGAAACTATACCGTGACGCATCTCTTCGATACATCTTTCTAATGAACAACGGAAGGTACATAGTCCAGAAAATCAAAGGCTCAACAGGAATCACAACACTGATGGGAGATCGATGGTGCAGAAAGAGATCGACGAATTTAAGACAGTATCACAAAAATTACCAGAGAGAAACGTGGAGCAAAGTACTGCAGTGCTTGAACCACGAAGGATTGATAGTGAACGGGAAGGTTTCGAAGCCGATTTTGAAGGAGAGATTCAAAAGCTTCAACACGATGTTTGATGAAATTCACAAAACGCAGAGCACTTGGGTGGTGAGCGACGAGCAGCTTAAATCGGAGCTTCGGATTTCAGTGTCCGCGGTGATGATTCCGGCGTACCGTTCGTTCGTGGGGAGATTCAAGCAGCATTTCGATTCGGGAAAACAATCGGAGAAGTATATAAAGTTTCAGCCTGAAGATATCGAAGGTTTGATAGATGATTTGTTTGATGGAAATACTGCGTCCATGGGGAGAAAAAGATAGTAGAATCCTTGACATTTATTCTTTTCCTTTTTCGTTTGGAATTATTCTATTTATGTAATGTTTTTTTTTTTTTTTAATGTGATTGATTTTTTTTTTTTAAACAACAAGGACCATTAATATTAATCACCAACCAACTAAATACAATCAATCTCCATCGAATAGTCAATGTTAGGAGGTGATTCTTTTTTCAAAAAATAAGCCTTTCCTCCATAAAAGAGGTCTCATACAACATACACAATGAACTCGAAGAGAACTGCTTTGCTAAGCCATCCACCACCCTATTACTATTCCTATTATAATAAGAGAAAGTAACAGAACTCAAAGCGGCATCCAACGCCATAATATCAAGAACAATATTGTTGAACTAAAATAGATCTGGAGAACCATGAACAACAAAGTGAATGACAACAGTAAAGTGCGATTCAATCATAATAAGGGGCAACCAAGAGATCTTAGGCTCCAAAATAGACTTAAGACCCTCTATCATAGCCAATCCTCTAAGAACTTAACAGATAAGTTCTCAAAACCCACTTTTCACCTACTCAAGAGTGAGATTCCACGTCGCACCACCCAACCAATACCCCTTTGCTAGTTGAAGAGGATAAGGCATCATTCGAATTCAGATTCCAGCAACCAGATGGAGGAGTCTTCCATTTTTCCACGATAGGGGTACCTGTAACAAAGGCCGGGATAGAAGAACTTGCACAATTCAAACAGAAAGCATTAATGTTATATTCGACCAGCTCGAGAAGCTTTAGAAACTTATGAGAAGATTTTTATTATTATTTTTTTTTGCCCATTAACACAACGAAATTGAAGTTTTTAAGGGGAAAAAACAAGTTGCATATGAAAAATAGAAAGATCACATATTTGAAAACTTTTTTTTTTTTCCCATTAAAATGCATTAGAGTCACTTTTCCATTTATTTTTGAAAAAAAAAGAGGGATACACGACTCTTAAAAAAAAAAACTTTTTAGACACTCTTTCAAAAGTCTTTCGACTATAAATATTTCATCAAATTTATGACTTAAACAACCGTTAGAATATATCATTGCATAATTAGGAACATTTACTAAAAAAGAAAAAAGTGTTCTATAAAACTATTAATTTACAACAACAGAATGTTAAAAAAAAAAAAAAATTGAAATAGTATATTCAACCAATTACAAAACATCCCTTAAATGAGTACATTACATTGCAGAAGATCTGTACTGATAATACGAAATTAATTAACCCTAAAAAAAAAGTAATGAGAAGATCTTAATTAGGGATTTTGCTGTGGGGTATCATTAGGTTCAGCCTTGGCAGTTGAAAGTGTGTTAATGCAGTTTTCTTGCTGAGTTATCCTCCTTTGCAGCTCCATAATTGTGGTTGTCAAATTTCCCATCTCCTCATCTTTTTTCTTAATTTCAGCTGAATATAATTCAACCTAAACCAAAATAATATCAACATCGAATTTTATTTAAAACTTTTCTTTTCAAAAACACAAATAAAATTAAAATCACATATAGGATTGCTGCTTACTCTGCTTTCCAGAAACTTGCACCTATCTCCCAAAGATTTACACCTATCTCTTTCAAACCGCATATAAGCTAACAAATGACTGACGTATAATGGATTTGTTAACCTATAACAAAATTCAACAACAAAAATTTATGAATATATATATACACAACTTTTGAACTTTTAAAGTTCAAATAAAAGAATATTAGTCACCTTTTCCTCAGTTCACTTTGCTGATCTTCTTCCATCTTCTTTAAACTTGCTGCTTCATTATTACCAACTAACGTTCCGTTTAAGTCCACGGTAGGTGCCTGCAAGTTGGAATATTTTGGCTTAATTACCAACAATATATGCCATTAGTTTCATCCTTATTCAACTCATTTCCCTTCCTTCTAAACTTTAATTTCATGTCTGATTTTTTTAGATGTATTTACAAAAATAATATTAACAAATTAGTCCTAAAATATTCTTAATTTTTCTTTAGCCTTTTATTTTTATTTTTAATTATTAACCTATTATATCTCAACTGATCCAAAATTTTAACTTAGATACATTTTTTTAAGTGTCCATCAAAGTCAAAATCAATATTAAGTTTAAACACTACGTTGAAGCATGTTAAATCATCAATTATTGTTGATTGAAATAATTAAATTTGTCATGAACTCCCAAACTGATCATTTGATTGATTGGTAGTTTAATAGAGTTCGAGTCTCTCTATCAAGTCATTTTTTTCTTAATTAAAAATTAAATTATACGTGTAGGACATTTCTCAAATATCTAAGTCTATTAGCTCAATAGTAAGGTTTACCCGGTCGACCAATGGGTGGGGCTGTTCAAACGCCCGTTGTAGCTGGGGCTCAAGAAACACCTGGTTAACCCAGCTCCCAGAGGATGCAGCTGGAAGTGGTTGTGTGTGTTCAAACACTTGGTTAACCTTTCCAATGGAGGGAAGAAGTGGCTGTGGCTGGGCAAAGACCTGGTTAACCACACTCTCAGTGGATGCAGGAAGAGGTTGTGGTGGTGCAACCACCTGATTAACCCTCCCAGTAGATGCAACAGATGCTTCATCGGTGCAACTTTGTGTGGTTGATCCCTTACTGGATTTGGTTCGAGTTGAAACTCTTGCGCTAATTGCAGAATTTTGACCATTCTCATTCCGCCGACAATTCACTTTATCCATTTTTTTATTATCATTATTCTTGGATTCATTAGGCTGTCGTCTTGCAGCGTAGCCCACTTTTTGGCAATTTAGTCTCCTAAATAATTAAAAAAAAAAACAAGAAGAAAGTCAGTATAATTAAAGATTGGAAATTAATTAATTAAAAGGAAAGCTTGAATTAGTATATGATTAATTAATTACCAGTAATCCCTTTGAATTTGGACTAATTTTGCCTCGAGTCTTGAAAGTACGATGGTTCTCTCGAAACCTTGTTTGTCGTGGGCTGGTTCGATAAAATTAGCTTCCAATACACCTATTGCACCACGCCCGTCACTACCTGCAGGATTCCATATCCTCCAAAATGGCTGCCCATAAAACACACCCTAATTAAGTATGGCCTTACATTTTTGCCCAAATATATATATCACAACATAATATTTTAACATAATGTAGTTTATAAAAAAAAAAAAAAAAGTTAAAATATCATTTTGGTCCTAAATTTTTTCTTTATTCCATTTTGATCATTGAATTTTTGAACATCCAACTTTAGTCTCCATACTTTCAAAAGTTCTAATTCTTCAATAAAAATTTAAAATTAGTCCTTATAATAAATTTTAAATGAAATTAATTCAATCATGTTAATCATATTAATCCTAATAAAAAATATATATGAATAAGTTTATAGGGAAAGATGATATATTTTTAAAGAAAAATTAACAAAAAAATGGTTTAATTAAAGACTAAAATTAACTTTTTTTTTTCTTTTTTTTTTGAAGTTTAGGAACAAATATTTGGAAATTTAGGGATTAAAATGGAACAACAGGCGTCAAAATAGAACAAACATCAAAATTTATGGACTAAAATTGAACTTTTGAAAGTATAAAGAGCAAAATAATATTTATTAATTTAAGAAATTATTATTTAAGTCTGAGTTAGGCAACACAAATCTCAATAGAACAGTAAAAAAATCTGAAAAGAAAAGCAAGAAAGCTGAATTTAATGGAAGCATTTTGTTTTATTAGTGTATATATAATAACCTTAATGAGGCGATTTTTGTGGTAAACGTTGAAGCCCTGAACGTCAATATGAGATTGTGCGTCCTTTACGAATCCAATCGTCACCATGACTGACATCTGTATTCACATACAAAAACATATTAAAATTGACACTACACACGAATTATATATATATAGAGCAAATCATAAATTTGAATTAAATGAACATAATTGGAGAAAAAAAGGAGAATTAAGGATATTTACATCCGCACGATTTTGAACTGTTCCGTGAGGAAGCTGGCTGGGTTTATATGTTATCTTCTCTGTTAACATTAAATCATCGACGATACTATGATGCTCCACATCTTTCCCTCTAAGGATAATTCTAAATCCGACTGGCAATCTCAGATACAAAACTGATGCATAAATCTACCATTCATCAAAAAAAAAAAAAGAGAATATATTTATGTTACAGATATATAATACAATCAAATATATATTCAAAAAATAACTTTTATATATTCTGAATGCATACCCTTAGTGAATGTCGGTAGGTTAAGTAATGGCGGACGTTTGGATACTGTTGTGCCATTTTTATGTTCTTCTCATCTCGATTCACTCCTCTAATTTGAATGTCCTGTTATTTCAATATGACACATGATATTTAATAACCATTCAGTTTCTTCTTTTATTTTAAAACTAAACCTTCCAATAGAGAGATTAAAAAAAAGAGAGTTAAAACTCACATGTGAATCAACATCAAAATCGAGTTCCAGATGACCTTCCTCATCCTCCCAAAGGTTGTATATAATAATGCGCGTACCATTTTCATTTAGATAATTGAACTACACCGTACACACCAATTACAAAAACAAACAACAGTGAGCAATTAGTTTTAACAGGAAATAGAAAATTAATAACAATGCCAAACAGGGTGGGGGCAAATTTAGAAATTTCCATAATGTGGGACCGGGAATGGCTTCCCGTCCCGTTCCTGCCTCCAAAATTAATCACGTCCCCGCAAAATTCATCAAGGGGAACCGACGGAGATCAAGTAACAGCAGGGAATTTTTTCTCATTCATTTTTTTAATATATTTTATAGTATATTATCAACTTTCAATTCTATGGTCAATTACTAGAGAATTGAAAGTTGATTTTAAAAAAAGACAAATTAATTTATTACAATTGACTAACAAGTAAAAAATTATGTAAATATTGATTACCTGTTCCAGTAGTTCTTCAGTTGAATAAGGGGACCAGTGAGCTATAGTTTGTAGATTTTTGTTCCAATCATCTTCGGATCGCATCATCTTGTTCCAACAATTTTCTTTAAACTCGAAGTCAACCTTGGCATAATTTTTAACAAATTAAAGTTATTAAAACCATCCAATATGCCATGTTTGATATGAGCAATAATCTTGCTTATAACTTATTAATATTTCTCACCATGGGAACCACAATATCATCCTTTCCGGTGTCCCTCAAAAATGTGTAGGACAGCATGCCAATGCTTTGGGTTGGACTATGATCATAAGAAAATAAAAAAAATAATTAAGCATTGAAATTAATTTTAAAAATCACGAAAAGTGAATCTCTAAATTGCAAACAAAGAGATTAGATTCTCATATACTAGCTAGGGTTAATTTTTAGACAATAGATGTATACATAATTATACTAGGTTATTCAGAACCTACCAACTTTGATCACTTCCCTTCGACCGGGAAAACACGAGAACATCTGCTCCAAGTCTCATGGTACTTGTCTTGAATCCATTTCCATCTAACACAAATCATTTATGTTACATCAGCTTCTTTGAGTTAAACTTAAATTTAGTAGGAACCAACCAAGAACTAGATGGAAATATGAGTTGATGCAAACAATTTTCTTAACCTAATATATAAGATAAGATGGACAATAATGTACACCTCTAATGTACGCCGTGGGAGAAAGAAATTAAATTATAAATTTAGTCCTTATGATTCAAAGAAAGTCAGCATTTAGTCAATAATTTTAAAAGCTATTATGATTTAGAAAAATCTAGAATTTAGTTTAAATTGTTTGAAAAATTATAATTTAATCCTAATATAATCTAAAAAATAGTTTATGTTGTTCGTAATTGTTGGTGAATAAAATATTGTAGAAGTTAGTTATTTATGTTTTAACGATAAGAGAGTATGAGATAAGTTTTTTTTTTTTACTAGTATGAGATAAGTTATTGATTAGACCAAACAAGACATCATTCATGCATCAGAAGTTATATCTATCATACTTAATTCGCTTATGAAATCTAGATTACTTTTTAAGTTTTATCACATCATACGACTAAACACGATTTCTTAAAAAAATTATATTAACTAAATCCTAGTAAACTCTTTATTTTTATATCATAGATCACACTCAATTATAATTTTCTTTGACCAAATTTATATAAAATTTATGTACTTATGTATAATTTGATGAGGTGAAAATATGAGCCAATAACAAAATAATAATAATAATAATAATAATAATAATAATAATAATAATAGTGAAATGTTGCATACATACATTGACCAATAGTGTTGGGCATGTTCCGTTTAGAAGAATATCCCAAAGACACGCAGCTACGCATTTTATCTGGGGACATACCACCACCGTCGTCTGCATTTACAGATAGTTATATAATGCATTAGAACTTTAATTACTATTTCTTTCATTAATTAGATTACCCTAATTTGTAACGGAAATTTATTGTAAAACTTAATCAAACGACATCCCCAAAAAATATAGCACGTACCTTCGATTAGCAACATTTTACTACCATCCTTTTGATTTCTCAACATGTCGATGTGAACATATGTAGCGCCATTGCAGACCTAGAAGAAATTAAGCACCACAAAATTGAGATTGAAATTGCAAAGGTCTTTTCATGGTTAAATTCAGAGGCAAATTATCAAATATTGTACCTCATCTAAGGCATTGTCCAAGAGCTCGGCAAAAGCTGCGGATGAAAAGAGATACATTGGAAATTTCAAATGAATACAGAAAGTGTGTTCGGAGAGAGGGATTGAGAATAATGATAAGAGAAATGAAAATAAGGAAAAAAATGAGAAAAAAAATGATTAATTATATTTGCGTAAAGAGAATGATAATTAAGAAAATAAAATAATGGATATAAGGTAAGTGACCATAGCTATGAGTCCAATAAAAAATTGTTATAGGAAAAATAAATTAAAAAGTTAGGAGAAAATAATAGGTTAATTTTCAAAAAACGTGATTACACGCGAATGATTCTAGGTGTCCAAAATACTGAGAATCATTCTTCCCGTTCTACTCTTTTGTTAATGGGTGGCTCAAACACACACACCCAAAAAAAAAAAAAAAAATTATAATAATAAAAAACATCAGGTTCAACTGATCATTTACCTCCCAAAGCCCATTTATGACTTGTGGCATTAGAATGCAGAAATTTGGGATGAACTCTAACATGATCCATACCAACTACAAAATTATAAAAACAGACAAAGCACAACAGAATTTAGATGGAAGCATAGATTTGAATTCAAACGACATAAATTTACATGAATTTCAATGTACAGAAATTGAAAAAATTTGTGTGTTATAAAAACAGAAAGAAACAAGTGAGATTCTAATTCAACAGAGGAATTAGAATTTTACCAGAACTCGAAATAGGATCGATAACACAATTTCTCTCATAATCCCCTGCTTTCCAGAACTGCCTACAGCTTTTAATCGGCGACTTAACCTGATTATCATATTCGGAATTCTCCATCGGAGGCATCAGTAAGGGCAGACCGTCAACTTCAACCGAATTAGCCGAAAAATAGTTTTCCAATTCTGAACACTTCACAGTCGTAATCGGCTCAGCGAGGATCGGAATTCCTAGTTTAGGAAACTTCGAAATCGGCACCGACTCATCGTCTTCATTTGAATGTCCGTCTCCGAACTTCCTTTTCGAATTTCCAGTCGACGAATCGACGTCGGTAGTGCCGGTCGAAGTAGCATTGGCCATTGAATCCACAATTACGGAGGTTTCTTGATCGAAAGAAGAACCCATGAAACTGAAGAGAAATCGCAAGTGATCAAGTTTAGGGTTGAGTGGAAAGGATGAAAAGAAATTGGCGCGCAGAAGAGAGCACACGAACAGAATTGCTAAGAATGTACGCCAATGGCCGTTATTTATACAGAGATCATTAAATCTCACGTGACAAGCACGAGAAGAACTATCTGGGAAAACCAATTCCGATTAGGAAAGAATTTGCAGTTTTTTTTTCCTCCAATATTATTATTAACTTTTATTAATGTTTAAATCTAGGAGATTTTTAATAAAAAAGGAAAAAAAAAAAAATCATGATGTTAATTTTTTTAAAAATAAAATTAAATAATAATATATATTTTTTAATATAGTAATATTCATTAAAAATATATTTTTTTAATATAGTAATATTCGTTAAATTAATGACTTCCATTAAACAAATAAAATGGATGATCTTAACCTAGTGAAACCTATAGATTCAATCTAAGTGTGCTTGATGTTTCAATCAACTTAAATTGGTCGAACAAGTTGTAATAATTAGAAACTATTGAAGTCGAAATAATTTTGGTCACTCAACATTTACATTATTTTGTTTCATAATCTATTTCAGTTTAGTCTCTGAACTTTTGAAAGTTTAATTTTAGTCTATGAATTTAGAGGTTGATTTCGTTTTTGTTCTAGAAAATCAAAAAAAAAAAAACCCCTTTAATTTTCTTTAAAATTTATAATCTTCTTTGTAAATTTAAAAAATGTGTTTACCTTTTATCTGTGATTGCATTAAAATTATTAATATTACTGTATAAATTTTGATTAATATTAACTTCAAATTTACTATAAGGACCAATTTAAAGTAAAGGTAAAAACGAAAATCCTGGTCTTGAACGAGAACCCTAAACAATGAAACCATTACACCAATCCTTTATAAGAGTACTACTATTATTATTATTTTAGATTAAAATAATTAAGAGTGAAGATTCGAACGTAATTTTATGATCTTTGGACGTTCACTAATGTTGTTGAGCTGCTGCTGCTGCTGGAATAACAACAAACAATGAAACCACTGTGCCACTGATCCATTCGGTAAGTTTCTCTATATATGCTTTGTTTTTAGTGAATATATGAATCATAACCAAATTTCATAAATCAAAACCGTAGTTGGAAGTTTTTTTTTTCTTTTAAATTTTGGTTTTATTTTTAAAACACAAGTAAGATGTATGTGTCATAGTAATTATAAACTTGAATTTCAAAAAACAAAACAAAAAACAAAATAGTTATAAAACGGAGCTTAAAAAATAGTTTTAAATACTTATTTTGATTTATGAAATTTACATAAAATTCATATACTTACTAATATACAAAATAAAATATACTCAATTTTTTTTTTGATAAATATAAACTTAAATTTCAACTATCAAAATCAAATGATTATAAAAAAAATACAATCATTTCTTTTGGATCAAAATGGAACCATTTCAAAAAATACAATCATATATAAGCTCTATTTCAAGTTTTTAAAAGCTCCACAAAGAGAGAATTTGATAAAAAGTGAGGGGGGCAGAGCTATGGAAGACTACAAATACATAAAAATCGAGAGTCAAACCCCAAACTCCGGCGTGTTTGACCTTCGCCTCCACCGTCCGTCAGTCCACAACGCTCTAACACCCGAACTATTCACCGAACTCCGGCAATCCCTCTCATATCTAGACCAAAACCCCGACGTCCGCGTCATCGTCCTCTCCGGATCTGGCAAGCACTTCAGCGCCGGAACCGATCTCAAATCCGCCGCCTCCAACTTGGATCAATTTCTCATCAGCGACGACGGCGGCGATCGGGGGCGGAGCGGCGAGAGGCTCCGGCGAATGATCAGAGATCTGCAGGCGTCGGTGACGGCGATCGAGCAGTGCCGGAAGCCGGTGATCGCGAGCATCCATGGAGCGTGCATAGGCGGAGCGGTTGATATAATAACGGCGTGTGATTTGAGGTACTGCACGGCGGAGGCGGTGTTTTCGGTGAGGGAGGTTAATTTGGGGATCGCGGCGGACCTTGGGACTCTGCAGCGGTTGCCCAGGATTGTTGGTCACGGAAATGCGGTGGAGTTGGCCTTAACGGGCCGGGATTTTTCGGGCCTCGAGGCTAAACAAATGGGCCTTGTTTCTAAAACTTTTGATTCCAAACTCGACTTGGAAGCTGGAGTCTTCAAAATTGCTCAAGGTTATTATTTATTTTATTTTTACAATTTTACCTAACAATTTTAAGAATGGTGTAACACCATTTGTTATAACATTTTTTTCTGATAATTATTAAAACATAAATAAAAATTGTGACACCTGTCCCAACCTTTAATGAGACTTGCCTTGTTTAGGGAAGTCTTCCTCTATAATATTGATTTAATATTGAATTAGGTTGAATCATTAATGAAACTGAAAGTTGGGTTAAGATTGATTTAATTATATTATGAATTAGAATTAAAATTTTGGTGGTGAATTCAGAAATAGCATCAAAATCTCCTCTGGCTGTGGTTGGAACAAAGGCAGTGATATTAAAAAGCAGAGACATGAGTGTAGAAGAAGGGTTGGATTATGTTGCCACTTGGAACTCTGCAACTCTGCTCTCTCATGATCTCAAAGAAGCTATCTCAGCTCAAGCTAACAAACGCAAACCTGTATTTTCCAAGCTTTGAGTTCTTACTTTTAACAATACCTTCTATTTTCAATCATTATTATTCAACACCTTTTTTATTTATTCTTTTTTTTTCTTTCTATAATAATCGTATTAGGTGATTTATCTGTTATTTATTTGTTTTTTTGATCAAATACTCGTTTAGATTTAATAAATAAGTGAAATTCTAGCTTAAAATCGATTGGTAATATATTATTGAGCTTTCTTTTTTATTTTGTAATGTTTTTTTTATTCAATTTCTTTATCTTATTAAGTTACTAAAGTTTGTAGCAATAAAGATCTCTGGCCGCAACTTTAATATGATTTCCAAGTTTTAATCTCATCTCTTTCTAATGTTGTTGAATTTATTTTTTATTTTTCTATGTTTATATGATCCTTGATTTGGTTAGCTTTTTGCTTTTGTTGTTGAGTGTTTGTTTTTGGTGGGTTTTTTCTAGATTTGGCTTGTGTTACTGCGAGCTCGGTTTGAACTCGTTGATAAAGACTTCTGTTACATGTTGGGAAAAATTCAACTTCTCCCCTTGTTATACGATAGGGTCTACTCTTCAGTTTGATATGAGTATTTAAACTAATATTTACTAAATACTCTTTAAATGTTACATTCAAACGAGTTTTTTATTGCAATCATTACTTCTAAATACTCAAAATAAACTCTGATTCATAATACTAATTTTAAATATTTTTAAAAACATCTAAACCAATTTTGTGTTGCAATCATTATTTCTAATACTCAAAATAAATCATCATTCTAAATAGTAATTCTAAATATTAACCAAAGCTTGGACCACCCCCTTTCCATCAGATATCACTAGCAGAAGAGGAATCCAAAATATTTTTCAAATCCTCTTTGATAAGACTTTGACTGCACAATTTATGAACCGAGATTTGATCCCCGTAACAATCATTTTGCCTCTGCATTAATCACGAACAATCCAGCTAATTTCCACCTTCCGATCTTAGACAAACTGATGCATCAGTGTTATATTTATTTATATAGTTAACCATTTCAAATTTATTTTATGAATCTATAAAATATATAATTTTGTTTTATTTTACTTCTTAAATTTAATATGTATATTTATAACTTATTTGATTTTATATGTCTCATCTTCATTTTTTATTTATAGTCTGATTTTAAAATTTTAAAATATGATATTTATTTTTGAGAAAAAACTTATAAAAGAACCATATGTGATATGAGGTGTCACATAAATTTATTTTACAAATAAAAATTATTAAACAAAAAAAATTGTGTGGCAAAAGGTAAGACTAAGCAAAGCATGTATACCTATGACTAATTATTATAAATTTAATTTACTAACGATTACAAATAATAAATATTATTATTTTAAGTTTATATAAGATTATACATACTTAATTCTAACCTTTTTTTTTCTCAAACTATATAAATCAATTTTTTAACACATCCTAAAAAATATTACTAATAATAAATTAGCTAGGTGTTAAAGGAAAGGATAAATTTTTGATGAATCTCAATATTAATCACTTTAAATATAAGTCGTTGTGAGTTTGTTAAGTTATTTCGTTCTAAATAACTCATAACGTTGAAAATATTTATCCTCGTTCATAATACATAATCTACCACTTAATTAATTAATCAACACCAAATTATATTTTGTTTGTATTCTAAGTATTATATTAATTAAAAAAATTAATGAAAGATAATTGAGTTTTAGTCTATAAGGCTACATAATACAGCCTAACACACAATTACCTCTAAGTGGTTACTTGTTTGAGAAACTAATTAATTAAAAATCAAACACGTAATTCAAAAAATGGGCCTGCCATTATTAAAAAAAAAAAAAAAATCTTGAACTCAATGTTTAATCATATTATAAAAAGTGAGTAGTTGACATTTATTTTGATTAAAAGTTTGAAAGTTCAAATTGCATTAATTTGGAGGAGAAAAAAAAATCAAAAAGATTATAGTTTTATTTTTTATTATTTTATTAATTTAATTATTTGAGATAGGCCATCCATCAATTATATTATTTAATTTGGAGTTTGTAACTAATTACCACAAATGTTTACCCTACTTTTCCAAAAATAAAATGTTGCTTGCACTAAAAGGTCCTATAAACATGCCTTATGGGACATAACAACAGCAACCACAAAGGCAATTTAATTTATACAAGGAAATTAAAAAAAAAAAAAAAAAAAAAACTTGCACAATTGGATAAAACATGTTTTTTTAATCTATAATAATTAATATGTTTTATTAATATATTATTAATACTCTTAAATATCAATATATTATAAATTTTTATTAATACATGTATGGTAAAAAAATTTATGATTATATTTGTTAATTTTTTTTAAGTGAAAAATTAATGATTATATTTGTTAAATTTTTTTAAGTAGTGTTTGTATTTTTTTTTTGTTTAATTTAATTTTTATTAAAATATGAAGTTAATAAGTATGGGTGAGAATTGTTTTACCATCTAATTTTCAAAAATCAAATAATTATCTAATGAGTCTAAACTTGTAATTTCGTCATTTTTATATAATTTGAATGGAATATTGTGAAAACATTTTTTTTAATTCAACAATAATAATAGAAGATAACAATAATAGAAGATGAAGTTCAAAACTTTGATCCAGAGATGTTTGTTTTGCTTTATTAACGAATTATCTAAATTTTTTTTTATTACAACTCTTCCTCAAAATAGCAGACATAAATAAGGTATTATAAGCACTAAAAATAATCACTCATTTTTTGTTTTTTAGTATACTTTTGATGTTAAAACTTAAAATAATAAATTATTTCTAATCATTCAAAATAATTATTTGTTTTTAGTCATATCCAAACTAATTATCGTCTACAATCACGAGTGACACATTGATTTTATTGTTTAGAGGTAATGTAGTATTTGTAATAAAAATAAATAGTCTACAATCATTATTTTATAAAAATCATAATCCAAAGCAAACTAGTTGTTAACGGCCAAATAACGAGATCTAAAGAAGATAAGATATTATTAAAATTGAAAATGTTTGAGATCTTAATTAACAAATTAATTGTACATAATGAAAAGTTTAGAATGGTATGGTTGGAGTTGTGTTGTGGGAATGGTTTGGGATGGGTGATGAAAGTAGTTTAATTTGAACACTCAAAAGCATTTATTTGAATGTAAAAAGCACCACAAATAAATGGTGCTATCTCCATCAATGGTGATTGATGGATACCATTTATAGAGTTTTAGAGAAACCAAGTATTT
>JBBMEG010000022.1:12402300-12424529 GCA_037832605.1 Cyclanthera cordifolia
TAACTATTTTCCATTTGTTATATTTAATTTATTATAAATGATCTATATGTTGTACCATTTATTAAGTATATGTTTTTATTCTTACCATTTTTTTTTTTTTTGATATTTAAATATTGTAGAATTTGAAGATATGTCATATAGTGTTAATCAAGTTGTACTTAAATTACTGATTAAACGTATAATAATGTTTTTTTTTAATCCAACAATTTGAAGAGAAATTTGATTTTGTAACTTTAATTCATTCCAAACTCATAAGCCAAACACATCTTGATATTTACTAGTGTATATGGTTTTCTTGTTTCTCTTTTCATCCAAATTTGATTTAAATTCTTATCTCAAACCTATTTCTTATCAAAGTCAATATCATTCATTCAATTTTTTTTTGTTTCTTTTTTGAGATTATAATAATTGTGATAGAGGATTTGAATCGGTGATCATATGGTCAATGTTGTGTACTGATATCGTTGAGTTATTACTCTTTTGGCAAGTTAATATCATTCTTAAATGCGACTAAAATATTTAACTACTATTTGCATGATATGATCTCTATTTTTGCAAGTCAACTAATTCTTTATGTCATATAATGAAAAAAGTGATCATATTTAACTATTATTTGCATTAACAACTATTTTTAAATGGGTAATTACAATAAAATTGAATTTTCCATCTCTTAAATACTTAAAATGTCTCCTTCAAGGTATTTTATTTCAACTTCATATGAAGATTGTGTGTTAAAGATGGGCAAATTAAAATGGACTAGAGACAATGGTTGAGTCTTGTTTACTCTAAACCGATCGAACCAAACCGAACCAAATCCATCGCTATAAAACTGAACCGCCTCCATTTCTGCTCCCTCAATCCATCTTCCCCGAATTTGCATCCATGGAGAAGACACTAAACCTCAGCAATGGCGTCCTCCGGTTACCCCCCGGTTTCCGGTTCCACCCGACCGACGAAGAACTCATCCTCCAATATCTCTTAAAAAAAGCCCTCTCCTCTGCCCTCCCCGCCGCCGTCATTTCCGACGCCGCCGTCCACCGCTTCAACCCATGGGATTTACCAGGTTCAACCTCGATTTTTCATTTCTTTTTTCTTTTCTTTCCTTTTTCCATTTGGGGCTGATTTTTTATTAATGGGGTTTGTGAAATTTTTTGTGGGTCAGGCGATTTGGAACGAGAGAGGTATTATTTCAGCCCTAAAGAACCCAATAATGGAAAAAGCTCGAACAGAGCTGCTGCTGCTGCTGTTTCTGGATACTGGAAATCCACCGGAATTGATCGCCGGATTGTTTGTTCTAAGACGAATCGATTGGTGGGGTTGAAGAGGACGTTTGTCTTTTACACGGAAAAGTCTATCAATGGCTCCAAAACTGATTGGATTATGCATGAGTATCGCCTTGCTGATGCTTCTCCTTCCGCCATTAATGGCGGATCGCCCTGTTCCTTGGTTAGCTTCTTCTACTACTTTCTCAATGCTCTGCTTCGTTCTTTAATCCCTTTTGTTTTTAGAAGTTTCTCTGAATGGTTCTCTGCTTTCAATTTTATATGTGCTGAGTTTAGTTCTTGATTGTGCATAGTTTTTTGAATTGGAGTTCAATTATTTCAAACTTCTAATCTCTTAGTCTAGTTTTTATATCATGATTATTGAGCTATGTTTTGAATTATGTTGAATTAAGTTAAACTACTCAAATTGGATGATATCATATTGAATTATGTTTTAAGTTGATGGGTTGAACTTAATTTGGTTCCATCAACCAAAAATTACTGTTATTTAATATATATATATAGAAAAATCAACCTATGATTTATCAAGTAAATCTATATATTCTTTATTGTTTCATGGCAAAATACATTAATTACACGTTCTAAATCTTTCTTTCTTAACTTTTCAGAGTCTTAAGAATGAAAACAGGATTGAACTGATTTCATATCTTGGTTTGTTGCAGAATCAAAACTGGGTTTTATGTCGAATATTCATGAAGAAAAGAAGCAGAAGAGAGAGAAATAAGAAGAACAAGGATTGTAGAAAATCAGTTGATCGTGAGTTTATGAGTACAAGAAATGAGACAGATTTGAATTCAGCTCCTTGTTCTTCGTCCTCCGAATCCAGTGCTCTTACAGAAATTTCAGTAAATAATCATCAAGAACAACAAGAAGAACAAGAAGAAATCAGCAGCAGCTGGAATAGTTTTAGAAAGAGTTCATAAAATCAAATATCAAACTCTAAGAAATCTCTTGTCAATCCTCTGCTGTTTATCTCTTGTCAATTTCTAATCCCACAAGCTAATAAATTATACACTAATCAAATTTCCTCCACACACACACAAAAAAAAAAAAGTATAGTAGCACTATACTTCCATCAATTTCAAACTCTTAACCAAATCTTAGGGATACAACGACTAGATTCGACGATATCGTTGATGTTAGGATGTCGATATCAAATCGAAACGAGTGGGGAAAGGGAAAAGGAAAGATGATTAATATGGAGTAGTGAAAAGTAGGGACATTAACAAAGTTGAAACGAACCTCTTTTCTTGCATGAAAACGATCTTTGAGAGAGGTTTCATAATTCTTTTGGGAGAAGATCAGGAAACAGATTCTCTAAGATTTTGGTGTCAAATTATGTGGATTACTTAAATAATTAGTGGATTAAATTAGGGTAAAATATAGTTCAATTTCTATTTACTGTCTCTAAACTTTCAAAAATTCAAATTTAGTTTCTAAATTATTTGAACTCAATATTAATCGAAATTGATTCAATAATTTAATAATTTGAATAAAATAAAATGTGAATATATTTTTTTAATTTATAGAGAAAAATTATAGTTTTTTTTAAAGAAAAAAAGTTATAAGAATCTATTTTAAGCTTTTTTTTTTTTTTTTTTAGTCTAGAGACAGAAATAGAACAAACTTCAAAATTTAGGAATTATAGTTGAATTTTTGAAAGTTCAGAACTAAAATAAAACGAAACTCAAAGTTTAAGAACTAAAATTGAACTTTTAAAAATTTAGGAACCAAAATATAATAAAGATGAAAGTTGAGGGATCAAAATGATATTATAGCAATTAAATTATAATTTTAATCTTGTAATCCAACTTAAAAAATAATATCTTTGAAATCAAGGAATTTTTCATGTATAGTAAAATTTTGAAGAAAAAAAAATTTACAACAAAATAATTGATTCAATTTTATAAAATGACCAAAATATTCGCACTCCGAATCAATTAATCAATTAAACTAATTGAAAGTCGATCCTCAAGTGACGTCAATAACAAATTAGAATACGAAAAAAAATACAGATATTAGTTATAAATTATTTTTTTTTATTAATGTTATAATTAAAATTGTTGATATAAAAAGTATACAATAATTTATTCCCTGAGGAATTAGCTATCCATGTATAAATAAAGTTGATTCAATTTCACTAGTAAAAGTTACATAAAGGTAAGAGGGCAAAAGGGTAATTTGGTTGCAAACCCCTAAGAAGAAGCAAAAGATTTTTGATATATGGTGAAAGGAAACATAGTTGAAAAATGAAGGAAAGAAAGAAAAAAGAAATTGCTTTGGGTGACCCTACGTTCTTGGAAGCTTAAATACGTCTCTTAAAATTTAGGGTTTTCTTTTTTTTTTTTTATAAAAAATAAAAATAAAACTCTAAAAATGGTAGCCATCACAATGGATGGAGATAGGCCAATTGTATGGGAGTATATTTCTCGGGAGCCTTACATTTTGACTATAGGGTACAATTAAATGTCACACAAATTTAATTTATGTGATATCGGTAGTGTCACATAATCAAAATGTAGGGCTCTCCTACCTAAAATCTATAGGAAAGTTTCCTTCATTTTATGATACTTTTTAGAAAGGAGAAACGATTTTGAGTGTTGAAACAAACTACTTTTAAGAAACATTCACAATTACCTCAAGAATCCTACCATCAATCAACTTTCTTTTTTTTTTATTCTTTCTTCAAGAATATTTTTATCTGTAGTTTTGAAATAATTTTTTACAAAATTTATTTTAGATTAAAATATCATTCACGAACTTTCATATTTGTTTTATTTTAGAAAGAAGTCTAATTTTAATTTATAAATAACGCTAATTGTTTTATTTTAGTCTATAAACTTTCAAAAGTTAAATTTTAATTCAGATTTGTTTTTTTTTTGAAATTTAACTTTATAATTTATTTTGTTTAAAAAAAGTTATCATCTTCTCCTATAAATTTTTAAAATACGTTCACATTTTGTGTTTTATTGTATTAAAATTATCAATGTTATTGAATCAATTTCGATTAATATTGACTTTCGAGAATTAAATATAATTAATCTCAAAACTGAGACTAAAATTAAAGTTTAAAAAATTAAATTAAAATAGAATAAATCTCAAAATTTAGAAATTAAAAATGATATTTTACACTTTATTATATTACAAATTTAATCTCTAAAGTTGTTTTGAATTTTATGAAATGCCCCTTAGGTTTTAAAACTTACTATTTTTTGTTTATTTGATCGCTAAAATTTTAAAAATGTCTATGAAGTTGGTTGAATTTTCTTAATGAGATAATGTACTAATCTCTTGAACTAAATTATTTTGAGTTATTTTGTTCTTAATTAGCAAATAATAAAGGCTATCCTCACTTATTCACACCCTAAACTTATATTTATCCAAATGTCAAAATGAAATCAATTACATTTGAATATTTGTTGCATACACTAAATTTATTTTTAAATTTCCTTGTCAAAATTAAATTGCCTTTGTCTTTGTTTTTGTTATGTCCCATAAGGCATCTTTCTAGGGCCTAGAGTGTAAACATCATATTTATTTATTTATTTATTTTTATTTTTGCGAATAGTTTGTAATCGATTGAGGTAAGAACTTGAAATCAAGGTCAAAAGAAATCGAGTTCTATTTTCATCGGGTATGATTCACTAATTAATAGGTTACGGGTTTAAATCTCTATCTTAGTAGTATTGAATTCTAATTGACTAAAATAAATTATAATAACGTTTTTTTTTTAGTACAAATTGGGGAGGAGAACCACAATTTTTATAGACGAGTACTACTGTTCTCAAATAAATTGATAACCAAATATTATTTTCCAGAATCGAACCCGTGAAACTGGTGTCAAACTGGATTAACCTCAAATACCGATTATAATAACGTTTTATTTATTTACAATACACAAGATGAAAAATCAAAGCTAAGTTGTTAGAGAGGTATAATTTGCCTAAAATTTAATTTAGGTTTTTTCTAATCTTGCACGCAAGCATCAACATAGAGTTATTTGTTTGTTTGGATGTATCTTCTAGCCATTTGACAAAAATTATTATTATTATTTGACAACCTAGACTAAATTGGAAAATTGGAATATAAAGATTACACCATGGCTATGAAAAGTTTGATGGTTCATTGGCGACATGCTTTTATACTCTTCGCGCCATTGTTGAAGTAGAGAAGATTTAAATTAGAAATCCATCTTCGACTTCTTTTTCGTCAATAATGGAGTCCTCTCTGCATGTTCATGTAGATTATTGAAGAAAATAATTCATCGTAAAAGATAAAGAAAACGTTCGAGTTAGAACTCTAACACCGTATGAGAGTTTTAGATAGGAAAATATCTTATAGAAAAAATTGAGTCTAATTTTCATCTACCCACAAACCGAGTTTAATTTTTCAAAATTAACTCTTATAGTTTGAATTACGTAGTCTACATTTGTCAGTTTTTTCTTTTTTTTGTCTGGTTGGAGATATTCACCTTGTAACCATTTGTCTATTGAAAATGTAAGGATTCTTCAAAATATTTATTAGATAAGATGGACTACTTCTCTCATAGCCAATTAATTTTGAAATGAAACCTTATACTATCTAATATGATATCAATGTTCCGGGTTATTAATCGGATCCGACCCAAGCCGGGTATTTCGGACCATAAATTTGGATCATCCTTGCCATGGTAATTGGCGCCCCCAAATGTTCAAACATGAATCCGCCCCTGCATCTCACACCATAAACATACCCTAAATGGTTATCAAACATGGTGTTATTAGTAGGATTTAGTAGGGTTTTGGACGTTGACTGATTAGAACTCCAACTAACTATCAAGCGAATGAAAAAACTGAAATAAGGAGAAGAAAAGAAAGAGAACTATGCTAATTTTGGAGACTTGACATAAAAAATACATTATAGAAAATTAGGCATGACATTGTTATTGACATTATTCATAGAAATGCATAACATCAAATTTCTAACTCTCTAGAAAAGAAGAGATAATTAAATGATGTGATTTTCAACCTGTTAAAAAGCTACTACAGATGTAAGTGCAAAGGAATAGCAAAATATATACACACAGACCAACAACAGCAGGAAAGAAACCTACAGTTTTAACCATGGAAAGTTGATCTTCAACAAACAGGGGCTTCAGTACCCTTCACAAACCGGCCCTTGACTCGCCTCCTCGTATCGGCTCTCGCCTTCCTCGACTCGTAACGAATGTATTTTTCGTACCTGTTCCGAGTTACATTAAGGGTCTAGGATTGAAATGCAAAAGAAAAACACAGTTTTACCATACAAGAGAAAAACGAAAAAAAAAAATAAAAAAAATGCACCTTCGAGTTTTTCGTTTCTCCTTGTAACGCTGCATTGCGTTGCCTCTGTTCTGTGCAAGAAGCTCCAAGTCGGCCTTGGTTGTCGATATCGACTGTATACCATCTCCTCTTACAATGATAGGTTGATCCATTGGCTGCACATTTTTCGAACCGCCTTTCAGCTTGCTGTAGGAAGTACCATTAGGCAGATTGTTGCTCTCGGATGTTGCTGCCCCCTGACTTAATGTTGAGTTATTGACATTGCCCTGCAAATTCGAGTAAACATATTATCTTCAACAGCTGAATCCAAACAGGAAATAGCAGAGTGCTATACAAGAAAGGAGCACATGAAAATGCAGCAATAAGTTGGCAGGGAGAAATTGGGTTTAGATTCAATCTATGCCAACATCTAGTGTTAACTGTCAAAGTTCATTCTAATACCCTTTCCGAGAACCTCATGAAACTCGATCTGAAAACAAGCCGTTACCGTGAAGTACCGAAAGAAACTTCCTTTAACCCTTGGCTGGATTAGGAAAACAATTCTAGGCCTACAGGTCATGTTACATCCCTTCAATGGAAGGAGTAATCCAGAACATGCTTGAGAAACAGAGCACGTTGAGGATCTTGTGAGGAGACTTCCTAGTATTAGTAATGTAGATAACTACTCATCTCATTACTAATTTATTTAACTTATTTGAGAAAGAAACTCATATTATCCAATATAATATCTGAACTCACTAAACTCAAATGTATATTTGGTCTGATAAAAATAAAATTTAGATTCGATCAAAGATTGGTAAACTCAAAAGAGGCAGGAGTATGATGAGATCTAACAATGAAAAAGTAAGTAAACTGTTAGGCCCTATAGAGGATAGTTCTAGAATATTAATATTATATGTGTAAGGGTAAAATAGTAATTAATACTTAAGGTTTTAGTAAAAATATGTGATTAGGGTTTATTGCAGAGGATATGAAATTTTGCATTGTTGTCTTGGCAAAGACATTGGGAGAGAGTAGCTCTCTCAAAAGGCTATTGGGAGAGACTTAGCTCACTCGAAAGGCTAAGGGTTCGGTATTGTAACTCTATTATCTCAATATAGTGTTATAATTGTATTATCTTGTTCTTGAGTATTTGTCTTCTCTTGTCATTGTTAAGATTATTGATGTCTTAGCATAAACCTCTACTATTTATAAGTTAGGTGACTTACTTATTTCATCGCCAACTAATTTTGAGTTAAAACATCATACAAACCTAATAGAGCAGGACTTACATTGAACGATGGCATGTTATCATGTGTACTACAGCAATTAATCTGATACGTTTCTCCAAGAAACTTCGGGCTTGTTGGGGATGTTTCTTTCAAAAATTCACCAAAGTTTTTTATTGTAAATCCCATGTTGCTCGAGCCATAGGCTTCTTCGAATGAGCTTGAATCTTTGTGTCCTCTTAATCGTCCTAAATGGAAGTCCCAAATCTGAAAAAAAAAAAAAAAAAAAAGCAAACAAAAATGAAGGAAAAGAAGTGGTAAGCTACCGAAAGGCCGATGACCAACGACATGATTTACATACATCAAAGTTTCTTTTAACACTGACAATATGAAGGCACCAGGCAAGCAAGCAAAAGTTACTAAGGATGACTTTATTGAGATGATAAATGAGAGACGTAAAGCATTAGCTACCATGAAAGATGCTATGCTATTAATATTAAAACATGTTCCTAACAGAAAGAGAAAACAAGAACACTAGGGAGAGAGTTAGGAGAGTGTTTGGAGGAGGAGAATGAGATTTGCATATTCACATTCTCCTCCTAATCACAATAACCACTTGTTATTTTACTTATAATTACTTTTTGTTCTCATTTACTTATAATTACTTTTTATACACATCATAATTGAGACATGTTTGTCAACAATGAGAAGGGAAGGGAAAGATAGAAAAGTAAAAATAAATTAATTATTGATGAAATAAGAATCTGGTGGGTCAAATGATGAAAAGAGATACATTTCTTTTCCTTCCCATCCCATATCAACACCCCAAAATACCTTTACTTTTATCTATAACCAGTTTTTACTCTATTCATAATCATTTGGTTCTCCTCATAATCATATTTCATTAACCCTATAAGAACATTTTGTTCTCATAATTATTCTTTCATCCCAAAATTCTTTCCATAAACATTATCTTTTTCACAAAGATAGATAATCATTTTTTGACGTAGTTATGTTTTTTTCAATTAACTTCAGCCAAGTACTGTGTCCCTGACAAAGAACTGATAATACAACAAACTTGGGGTCAAAAGGGAAAAAAGAAAAAGACTTTTGTATGAATAATTTGACTCATTATTTTTCCTGATTAGAAATGAGTAGTAATTTTAAGTGTTTTTTTAAAAAAATATGTAGTAATCACTCCTTTGTATGAAATGTTTAAAGAATAATTATAAAAACTTGTTTTTAATAACTTTATAAAACACTGGAACAAACGCAAACCAAATTGATTGAAAACAACCACATTCGCAACAAAGAATGATCAGAACAATTCTATTTACAGCAGAAATCAACTAGAGCCTTTACAGAAAAGAACACAGTTGCCTATCGAATGCCATTGATAACCTCAGAAAAAGACCGAACTACTTTTGAAAGCTAAAACCAGTTGACAGCCAAAGCAGCATCCTAAGAATGTACAAGCTCCATTCCTCGAAATTGGGAAGAAATTTTTTTTTTTTACTCATCCTTTAGGCTACTGACAAAGAAATGGAGCAAAAATTAACAGGGGTATGTCAAGGACAACTCAAAAGAACATCCTGCGCACAGAATGCTATATTATAAAGTGCTATCAAACTACAATATAAGCGCATGCTTAAAAAAAGCTGAAAATCGATAAAGCTGCCAAAAACAGAGAGAAGCAAATAGTAAAATTACTTGGATGCTTTGACGATTTGGGTTACTATCCCATTCATTAGTGTCATCAACAATGGCCTCGCTATCTTTCTGAGGCGGCATCGTTAGCAGAGATGTAAAAGAAGTTTGATGCTGCAGTGATTGCTGAGAAGCATCAGTATTGGCATCAACAAAAACCCCATCATCCCCATTTTCAATTGGACGAGCTAACTCCATATCTCCTTGCCAAAAACAGTCCTCATTTGCTGTTTCAGGAGCCAGATTCTCTAATTCAACATCTCCATCGCCAGTGTTATCACCGCCTTCAAAATCCCTCTTTACCAGCTCAACCAGCTGCTTGTAAATCACTTGCTTATGCTTCCCACAGCTCGGATTTCGCTTCTTCAACATCGAATTAGCATCCGTACAGTTGAGACTCGCATAGAGAAAGAGGTTATCATTCGGAACAATGAGGTCATTAAAAGGGGCAGTCGCACTAGCCTTACAAGCCCAAGAATCAATCGGCATAACCAAATCCTGCGAATAACAACCCCAATTTCGCACCAACGTTTCAGATTCCTCCACCTTCTTATCCCCTAAATCAAAACCCCACAACGAAACGAGCTCGAGCGGCGAAGGGCAGCCGGAGAAGCCATCAATCGGAGTTCGATCGTGAGCGGCGGAGACCGAACAAGTCCCATGAGCATCCCAATCGCACTCCTGACATAGCACGAGGTTATCGGTCGAACACCGAATCGAAACCGGCTCCGACCTACAGTTATCGCAGATCTGGGAACGAACGTGCTTCCGAGAAAGCGAATTCGCGGAGTGAACATGCTTGTCGCAGAACAAACAGAGCTTCGCTGAATCAGCTCTGCAGTAGAGAATCGCCACCTGCTCGTTGCAGAAATCGCAGGGGACTGTTTCTCCGGTGGTGGACTTGGAACAGACCATTTCTCGTCGCCGGAGAAGATCACCGAAAAACCCTAATTCGCAAATTTTCGATCGGAAGCTGCAAAAGTGAAGTAAAATTGAAGCTCTACTTCAGCCCAATTGGGTCTTGGCGGGTAGTAGAAGAATATCCTGATCCGAATCGAAAATGTGGGATGAGCTTGCAGATCTGCAGCTATCTCTTAGGGGCTTTTTCGTCATTTCGTCTTGCTGGAAAAATATATCTTGTGACATGGACGAATTCTCTATTTTTCTTTTTATTTTTAAATTTAAATTTTATATTAATAAATTAGATTAATCTTAAAATTTTTAATACAACCAAATATAAAATATAATTGTATTTCTAATTTATAGAAAAAAGAGAGGTTAATTTTGTTTATAAAAAGTACTTACAACTTTTTTTTTCTTAATTTATAAACTAAAATTGAACCTTTAAAAATTAACTTTAAATTTTGTTCTATTTTTAATAATTAGAAAGCAACAACTATTAACAAAAAGGAGAAATCATGAATAAATGAAATTCAAATTTTAATATAAATATTGTTTATATAAATAAAACTACAACAAAAACACATATAACTCTCCTGTCAAAATCTTGAACTATTGATTTTGTGAATGCTAATGCATCACTAGTGACAGCTGAGCTATGTTCGCTTTGACAACATGTATGAGTTAACTAAATAATCCAACATTATAAATTAGAAAGTAAGAATTTTGTTTGTATACATCTATAATATAGATAAGCTACTTTTTTGCCCTCAATTATTTTGAGATGAATGTTCATAATATATAATTATATGATATCTTGATGTTTAAACTCACCGAACATTCGATCATAAAAATAAAATTTGAATCCAATTCAAAATTCGTAAATTCAAAAATTGTACTATTTTGGGAAGTCATGTTGAAAATATTACATTAGAAAGTCAATGTAGTACAAAATATATGAATTAGTCTTATCATCGTCAATTTGTTTCTACATAGATACACGTATTATCTAATAAACAAATAATTAATTATCATAACTACACCAACAAGACATGCATATTAAAGGCTACAACGAAAATAATACGGAAAGTAAGGAAATAAGATAAGAAATGTGATAAATTGATAATTAATGAGATGACAGCCTCAAACTCCAACATTAAAAATAAATTAATTTATTAACTAAATCGAGAAACATCTTTAAGTTAATATATTTTGAAAACAAGACACCTTAATTTAACAATTTCTGGATCTATGTTGTTACGTTGACGCGATGACTATTAACGTGGAATTGGTGGAACACTCGAGAAAAGGGTTTACACGTGGTGACTTGTGAAGATAATTTGCCAACGGTTTAGTCAAAATGATTACTACTTAAAAGTGATTATTGATTATAATATTTACTTATTGTCTCCACTTTTTCTTGTTTATGAACAATATACACAAATATGTGACTAACCATTATCTAATTTGGAATAATTTAATATAATCTTTGTTAAATGTTGGGTTGGGTCAAATTTAGTTTAAGCCTACTAAGTCATATATAAAGAATTATTTGGGTGTTTTTTTCGCGAGAGAACGTAGACACCAAATTTGTACTGTTGGGAGAGTTTGATTGTCATGACTTTGACATTTGAATAAAGATTATCTTAATAATTTGAATTGTGGATGTAGGGATAGTTTCCGAACCACGTTAATTCTGATGTTGTTTTTTTCATTTTTTTTTTATTCATCTCATTTATGCTCTTAATTTGTTTTATTTTTGTCCTAATTGGATATAAATTATGAAATTTGTTTCAACAATAACAATAGTACATAACACTATTCGACAACGATTTGTAAAGTAGGAGTAGATTTGACTTTTCTATTAAGATAATAATAGGGATGCTACTTGTAGAGAGATTCATCCGCCTCGAAAAAGTAATAGAACTTTGCAAGTGTAATAGCAATTTGATTACAAACCCTACTGTAAAAAAAGGAAGGAAATGTCCCTAATATAGGGATCATGCGTACTTCGAATATTGACATTAATGTTACTAAGTTCACTTACATATTGAGAAATGTTATAAATAAAACTAATGATAAAACTAGAGTATGATTCCACTCAGATATAAGAGATACGATTGAGAACTTATCGTTTGTTAACTTTCTATCATATTTCTTGACAACGCATCAAACCTTCATTTGGGTCCCCACATAAAAAAAATCTTCTTCACAAATCCCTAACCAACCACCTCGTGCCTCGAACTCTACATCTTCTACACCAAGATCCACCAACATTCAGCTTCCTCCAAAACTTTCCACGTGATATTGATGAGTTTGAGCTAATTCTTTTTCTTTTTTTGGGTAATTGTTGCTAATTAGTTGAAAATATAACTTTCATTTAGTGTACCTTCAAATATTTGTTTCATTAATTAAAAAACATTATTAATATTTTTGAAAAAGAAAACCGTTTTGGGAGATACCCACATTTTTGTAAAAGAATTATCCAAATATTATAATATCTATAAAATAAGGTGGACTCCTATTTTTATTGTCAATTAATTTTGAAACGAATACTACACTTTATAGGTATCGAAATCTATAAATTCAAACGAATATTCGTCCAATACATATTAAAGAAGTGTGTTAACTATGATATATGGTCATAGTAGTCAAGTAGAGTCTTGAAGTATTTAAGATGATAAGTTCAATCAATGGATGATAATCGCCTAACACATGAATTAATTTTCTATTTTTGACATCTAAATATTATAAATCAAGCTATATATCCTATAACAATAATAAAGCCGAGCACAAAGTGATTAGAACAGTCACTATTAAAAAAAAAAAATGTTAAGAAATTATTCAAAATATTTTTTTAATGTGAACATCTGTCGAGGAGAGCATAATGTAAATATCTTAAAAGGCAGGTGCCACGTTGAAAGATAAAATAATATCTCAAAGATTGTTGTGCTGAGTTGGCACATGACCAGGTGGTGGGGCCAAAGCTTCTTAAAGTGTAAAGGTGGTGGGGCCAAAGCTTCTTAAATATCTCACCGCTGAAATAATCCGTACATTTTGGGCGGCAATCACATGCAGTAAAGGGGCACCAGTACCTATAATCTGGACCGTTGAAAGTCCGGTGAGGTCAGATCATCGGGATATTGGCAAAAGGGGCCTACGATTTGATTGCTGCCTTGTCATGTGATTCATGAGTGGAAGTGGTGGGTCGGGGGCTCGCATTTTTTGTATTTTTAATTAAAGTAACATTAATTATTAATAATTTTATTTTATTTTTCTTTCCTCCTCCTATTTATTTTTTTTATTTTTATTTTTCCTTTTCATTTGATAGTAGCCAAACATGTTTAAAAAAATAAATTATTTGAAACGGCATTGAATTAAATATTTAAATACATATAATTGTGAAAAATGAGTTGCATTTTTCTGTGGAGGTCAACTAAATAAATATACTCAAATTATTTGTTGAATTTCTTAAAAAAATATTTGTATTGATAAATAATTCTAATGATTAAATGATTTGAAATAAGTAAAAGAGTTTGTAAAAAAAAAAAAAAAAATCTCCATATAGTGAAGTTGGACCTCTTTTGTATATTTTGATTCAATTATTCCATCTTACCATCAAAGTGTGATGAATCTAACAATAAAAAAAAAATAATAATAAAATCGTGAGACAAAAATAATATTAAGTTATTGTATTCTCAAAATGTTTGTCGCATCATTTTATTACAAAAAAAAAAAAAGTTGTAATTCAAGACACTAAATAAAACAACGAAGTTTAGTTCATAAATTAGAAGATGCAATCATAGTAAATCTTGAAATGAAATGTTTTTATCTACATTATTTTTTTTGTTTACACACTTTGTTGTGATATTCGTGAGTGTTTTTTTTTTAATCATAATATGTCGATGAAAAATCAAATTTTTGTACTTGTAAAATTAAAGTCAACTTACAATCATTTTAACTATAAAAACATTCCATTTTAATTTTTTTTTGTGTTTTTAGTTCAGTCATAATCGAGATATATGACTATTTAATCATAAACAAATATTTTATGTCAATTAAAAAAAAATATGTTTTGGACAAGAAAAAAAAGTATGGATTGAAAATATGGAATCATATGATCATTATTCACTTCATATGACATTAATGTCACATAGTATATAAGTAATGAGAAGACCTTAAGGCAAATTGTATCATATTTAAGTTTGTAGTGTCTAAGTACTCTTGAGTAATGTAAAGTTTAAAAATATAACTAAAAAGAAATGAAAGAAATTTTATGTAATGCAGAAAATCAAAAATAATATTTGACATTTACATTGACAAAGTGGATGAAAATAATAGGGTGGATATTATTAATCAAATAATTGGTGGATAATTCCATGTAAGAAAATGAAATTGGATCAATCTTAATTTCATCTAATCATAACAATAAATTACATAGGATTCAAGAAAGAAAAAACAATTTTTTTTTTTAAATGCATATACTGGATTTTTTTTTTATCGGTAAAATATTATTTTAGTCACTAAATTTTTTTTTGGTTTCTAAATTTTGAAAAATCTAATTTAAGTCAGAAACTTTGAGTTTTGTATAATTTTTTTTGTTTAAATTTTGAAAAATCTAATTTTAAATCCAAAAGTTAAAAAGAACTTAAAATTGGTCATGTAGTAAATTTGAAGTAAAAAATAATAATAAATTATTTTAATAATGGTAATAATTTATTACAATCAAATTTGAAATTTGAAGGGAAATATGATTATTTTCTTAAAAAAAAAAACTTTATAATAATATTTTTTTTTTTTTGAAAATTCAACTACTTTTGTGAAATAAAATTTAGCTTTTGTAAATTTAGTAATTGTAATAAAATAAAATAAAAAGAATTTAATAGTAAAATAGAACAAATATAGAAGTTGAATTACAAAATTTGAATTTAGCAGGTGGGGTGTCAAATTGTAAATGTGATGTCAGGGGTTTTATTAAGGAAAAGGAAAAATGAAATGAAAGATTTTGTTGGGGACTGAAAAATTAGGGCGAAACACCAGAATAAAATTGTACGCTCTCCCATCAACGCTTTCAACGGTTCGTCATCCATGATGTAACTTTTCCTCGCTCATTTGTTAAAATTTTGGGAAATTTAGGGCGCGTTTTGCGGTTGGAATGGGAAGGGGTGAGATGAGATCTAAAGAGTGTTTGGGATGGGAAGTGTTATAAAACTTTGTTTGAGGTTGTAGGTTGGGATAGGATAAAAGTAAATTGATGGGATGTGATGAGATGTATTTTTTTTTTTATAAAAAGTAAAATAATTAATAAATAATTTTTTTAATTGAATACATTTTTTATTTCAAAATAAAAAAATTAAACATTTTAAATTTTCATTTCTTATTTTATTAAATACATTTTTTCCTTTATTTTATGAAATTTAAAATTTGTTACAATTAAATATAAAAAAATTATAAATATTTTTAAGGACGTGATATAAAGAATGAGTTTTTTTTTTCTTTCAAATTATTTAACTACAGTTTGAAAATAAATATAAAAATACAAGAAACATAATTTTTTGATTATCATATGAAGTAAAATAATCGATTAAACAAACAATAATCAAAAAATAAAATAGATATTTATGATAATACATATGTAAATATTGTGCGTAAAGTAAATACACATAAACAAAATATACACAATCTATAAATAAATAAGTTAAATAGACCCGTTCCTAAACAATATTTCATTCATTTCAAAAGTTATAGTTCGAGTCATAGGTTGAACCATTTATTTTTAAATATCTAAGAAAGAAGTTAACCTACCTAAAAATAAAAATGAAAACATTTCTTAAAATGCTGAAGAAAAAAAATAAATAACACACATAAAAACGAAAACAAAAAAACAAAACAGAAACGAAGAGGGGAGGCGAGAAAAGAAAAGAAAAAAAGAAAAAAAAAAGTCAGCCGGGTTGGCAAACGCAGGGTTGGAAACCCAACCCCCAACCCCAAACGAGCCCTAATACCATACCAACTTAAAATAAAATATTTATAACATTATAGATACAAATGGGTGTTTGTTTGAAAATGTGTAGAGTTTTTATGTATGAGGAGTTAGTTTGAGTGTTTAGAGATTTTAGTTTTTGTAAGAGCTTGTTTGTTTGATTGTTTTAGTTGAGAATTTATAATTAAATGCTTGTTTGTTTTATGGTTTTGGAAATGAGTTTGTATATGGTTATTTGTTTGTACGATGTTTTTGGTGTGAGTTTCGAGGTAATTGCTTATTTATATGATGTTTTTAGTAGAGTACTTATAAATAAAACTTGTTTATGAGGTGTTTATGCGGCTTTAAAAAAAAAACATACTTCAGGATTTAGAAGAACACTTATTTGAAGTTTTTAATGACCTTCTAAGTGCTCAATTCTTAGCATTGCCAAACGAGCTTTTGCCAAAACTGAAAACCTCAATATTCCACAATACTAGTTAACAAACACCCCCTAAGAGGCACTTATTTTACATTGAAATGTTAGAATTCTTCAACATATTTAAAAGATAGAATGAACTAGCTGCTTCTTCCATAGTCAATTGATTTTAGAATGGATACCTACGCTTTTTAATGATAACAATTTCTAAACTTTTAATTTGATGAACTGACTCAACTCAAGTTTGATAAATACTATAACTAATATGTTTATGTATAATTTAAGTAAAATAAGAAAAAGATAAAATTGTCATTTTTAATGATAACTAATATGTTTATGTTTATGTTTGTGTGTGTGTATATATATATATATTGAAGTAAATAATCATACCATTAAGAAGAAAAATACATGAAGCGGATCCACTCAAACATCACCACAGAGGCAACTCTGGGGAGATTCTCCCAATTCAAGACATGATTGGACATCCCAAAGAATACAGATAATTAACTTCAAAAGAACCAACAACCAAACAAGGGTTGGCTAAAGTATCAGCTACCCTATTACAGTTGTACCTACACAAATAGAAAGAAACCTTCTTAAAACGAGCAATCAATCTCTAAATATCAACAATGACATTGTTGAATTATGTAACATCTTGGAAAACGCCATTAATAATATGGATGAGAGTGCTGGAATCAGATTCTACCAAGATCTAAGGAAGCCTTCAAAAGAACAAGAAAATAAGTGATTTAGCCCCTTGCTGCAAATATTCCACAACTAAAGTAGAAGCAGCTTTGACCTCCCTACAAGCACCAGCCAACAAAAGATTGCCCAAATGATCCCTCGCAAATATCCAACCCAAACTTCCATAGCCACTAGAAGCATCCCACGAGCCGTCCACATTATGCTTCCGGTGACAAGCTTCTAGAGACCTCCAAACTGAACCAATGCTTGCACTACTAAGATTGAAATCAATACCCCATTCCCTAGTACATGCAAAAGATGAGGGATAATAAGCATGAAAATCATCATTAATCATATTAGCAATCTTCGTTTTTTATAACTTAAAATTTCTATGCATCACAATACTTTTCCATAATTGCTAAATAAGGATAAGAACTTTATTGATCATCTCTAATTTTTCATTTCTTATATATTCTCACCATGCTCTGATCACAAAAATCCAAAAACAGAAATATTAAGCATGATTGATAACTAAAATGGCCGTGGGAGCTCGATCATCTAGGACTTGAATTTGTTCACCATGCCGGAACGCTACAACTCTATTTAGTGGTTCTCGTGCCTTTTACTTATAAGCTTGTGTTTTGAGTTAGTGCTGAAATGACCGCAATTGAAATTGTTTGGATTGAGTTCATTGATTATTTGTAAGAAGATTAAAATTTTTTTAAAAAAATTTGATGCTCTTGAGAATATTTTTTGTTTATTTTTCTTAATAAGTTATCATATTTTTAATAAAATTTCAAAAATATATTTACATAATTTCTTTACTTGTGGTAGACTTACTAATATTATTAAATCAATTATTATTAATATTAAACTCAAATTTAACTTAAATCAATTGATAAATTAGTGATTAAATTTGAATATTTGAAACAAATAACTATTGAAATTATTAATATTAAATATATAATAGAGTAATAGATGGAATGAAGTCTAGACTAAAATTAAGTTTTTGAAATTATTATGTATTAAAATTACAAAAAAGAAGAAGAGAAAAAAAAAAGAGACTAGAACAATATTTTGGCCTTCAAAATATAAAATAGTTGGCGGAAGAAAGCAGAGAGACTGAAGAGAAGAGTTTCTCCTCTAACGGTTATTTTCAACGACTCCTAAGAAAATGGCGGGACCTCTTCAACAAACTCAACAATTCGCCATTAATGGATTCTCCATTCTTCATTCTCATCGTTTCTCCCCTTTCTCTCGCTCTGCAATCTCCGCTTCGTATAAGCCTCTCCTTCTCCATCTCCTTCCTCCGCCTCTCCCATGGGATGCCAATGACCTAATCTGCTCCTTCAATCTCCCAAACCTCCCATGGGAAGCTGCCTTTCCGTCCAGGTTAGATCCAGATCCTTCGCCAAGAGGCGCAGTGGCGTCAGGCCTCTTCCCGATCATGCCCTAATCGAGTCGGTTCGCAAGTCCTCCGTCCGCCTCGCAGCTTCCATTCTCTCCGATTACTCCACCGGCGACAACATTTTCGAGAAGTATTCCTTCGGGAAGGAGCTCGGGCGAGGGGAGTTTGGGATCACGCACCAGTGCTTTCAGATCGAGACTGGCGAGACATTTGCTTGCAAGACAATTTCCAAGAGCAAGTTGAGATCTGAGATCCATGTCGAGGATGTAAGGAGAGAGGTCGCGATTATGCGGAGTTTGCCCAAGCATCCTAATATTGTTTGGTTTAAGGAGGCGTTCGAGGATAATGAAGCGGTTTATTTTGTTATGGAGCTTTGCCAGGGCGGCGAACTCTTTGATAGGATTGTCTCGAAAGGGCATTATACTGAGCGTGCGGCTGCGGACGTGACCAAGACCATCATTGAGATTTTGCAGGTATATTACCCTTTTCTTCCTTTAATTGATCCAGGTCAAATCTAGAGAAATTTGCAGAGCAGTAAATTTTGGGGAAGTAGACGAAATTTTGTTTGATTGCTTGCTGATTTCTTTTAAAATGGCGATGTTTATGTGTCATTTGCATTTGAGAGAAGTTATTTTCGTATAATGTTTGTTGTCATGGAAATATTAGTTGGATTTAAGGAGGTAAGCTTCTGGATTTGGTAGTACAGCATTATGATGCCCTAATTTTGTTTATTGGATTGAATAATGGGGAAGTTAACCATGATGAATTGACCTAATGGTTACATAGAGTTTTGTTGACATCTAAATATTGTATAGTTAGACTGTATAGTCGAAGTTTGCTCAGTATGTCCATGGAAGTAGCGTTTTTGCTATCTATGTATTAGTTTTCATGTTTTTTTATACAGCTTCTTTCATGGAGAAGTATAGCTCTAGTGAGGTTTTAACTGAAAGATTTATGGTATCATTTAGTTTAAGCATTTTTCTTGTTGTGATTCAGGTATGTCATGAAAATGGAGTTATCCATAGGGACTTGAAACCGGAGAATTTCTTGTTTGCAGATGAAAGTGAAAACTCTCAACTGAAGGCAATTGATTTTGGTCTTTCCATATTTTTTGAACCTGGTATACTAACAATTTTCTTTAGTATTTGGCCATAATTCTGTCTGCATGAACCAAAATTTTCCTCTAAACTCATTAGCCTTCAGACCTGCTCTATATTTAATTAAGAACTTGTTTCTCAACATTCTCAATCTCGTTTGGTAGATCAGAGATTCAATGAAATCGTTGGAAGTCCATATTACATGGCGCCGGAAGTCCTAAGACGCAGCTATGGACCAGAAGTTGATGTATGGAGTGCTGGGGTCATTCTTTACATATTGCTTTGTGGAGTTCCTCCTTTCTGGGCAGGTGAGTCTCTTCTTGAGTGGCATCTCTTTGCTTGTTTATTGTCTAAGAAGATGGTTTAAGATCCATTTTAGTCTCTGAACTTCAAACTTATTTGTTTTGGTTCCTAAAAATTCAAATGTTCGATTTTAATACCTCTGTTTTAGTGCCCAAACTTAATGGGAAAAGAAAATATACTTTAGTCGTTACTATTAACTTTTTTATTTATCTCTTAACAAAACTCTAAATGGATTTGAAAATCTCATGTCTCACCCACTACATATGTTTCCATGCTTAATAGTTATTGATTAAAATATATCCTCATGTCAAGTTACTTAGAAACCATTTGTTTAAAAGTCAACTGCAATAACAAAAATGAGTTTTGTAGGTATATTCTTGGATTAAAACAAAATTCTTGAAAGTTCAAGGATCAAAATAATGAGTTTGTAAAGACAGGAAACAAAATTTGATTTAAATGTAACATAGTCGAGTGGCCAAGCATTTTTTCAGGCATGTTAATGTTGTCTTGGGGTTTATAACTAGTACAGAATCCGAGGAAGGAATTGCTCATGCTATTGTTCGAGGTAATATAGACTTTGAGAGGGACCCTTGGCCGAAGGTTTCTAAGGAAGCTAGAGAACTTGTGATGGGGATGATTGATCCAAATCCTTACACTCGGATGACTGTTGAAGAAGTACTTGGTATGGACTCTTATTTCCGATTCATTTCAATAATATTTTTCTTTACTTCGTTTTGTTTTTCTCAACTTGCATGTTGTGCAAAAAAAAAATAAAAAATTTGTGATGCCCATACGGAACTGTATGCCGCTGGACAACAGGCAAATAGCCCCCTCTAATAAAATTCCAGAGAAAGGGTAGGAACGAGATTGCATTAACATATTTCCTAATGAAGACCAAAACTAGCACAAATCTTTAAGAAGAATACCATAACACCAGGTTGGCCCCTGTTAGCGTAGATTTTTAAGAATGTTTTAAAACAATTTGATTTTGAAACTCAATCCTAATAAAACTGGAAAAATAGAAAAAAAAAAACATTAAAATTTCAAAAATTTTGTTTTAGTCAAAATTAATGACCCACCCAAGTCTTATTTTAATATTAAAGTTGTGATTCGATGAGACTATTTTTGTAGAAATTGTGTTTATCTAGTTGTTGTGGCAGTGTGGGATGTTGTCTTCTCACTAGGTTTGAATATTTTTCGTGGGCTTGGGTGCTTTTCTATTTGCATATTTGTGGGGTTGGGTTCTAGTGTTTTAGGAAGTTTGATTTTGAATGTTTTGGTACTTGCATTTCCAGTTATTTATTGATTGGTTCTCAAATCTTTTTCTAATTAGATCTTGAGGGGTATTAATTTTCATCTCATCTTCAAGTTTTGAAATTTTGAGGTTATAATTGACTCACCAAGTGTGGGTGTAAAAAGATTATTTTTTTGCTCAATTATTGTTACACAAGATACCTCCCTATGTTCTTTAAATCGATCAAAATTACAGATATTGTCCTATTTCAACAGAGATAGATGGTTTCCATGTTTCAACAGACGTGTTTTTGTCTTTTTTAGTAAATATGGAGCTCAAGCAGAACTTAAAAATTGTTGTTGCAAAAGTGTTAAAACGCATAAAAAAGAGCTTATAGATGGAATTGATAATTCCAAAAAAAATATATTTATTGAATGAAATTCCAGAATTTGTACATCCTATTTTCATGTCAAAAATAAAAATAATAAATGAGGAAAAAACAGCCCTAAAATATTGCCACAAACAAATATGGATGAGAAAAAAACTGACACTATCTAAAAGTTGCCACTGTGAGCCAAAAATAGAAAAATTGCTAAATTTGAAATGACAAAAATCTAACACTACTCTTTGGCATTTCAATTACAAACACCAATTTTTTTGTCTCAAGTTATCAAATTTACTCTTAGGTAGAGTAAAAATATCTG
>JBBMEG010000022.1:12452232-12475579 GCA_037832605.1 Cyclanthera cordifolia
TCTGCAAGTTTGGCTGTTCAGGCACTTTGCACAAACAATTGATTGATTGATGCAATCCCTAATGTATAATAATTCAACACTTATGTATCGTCCACCACTGGTTTAATTTTTAATACTTTTCCTCTTTTTTAAGGCTTTTGGATTTGGTGATAAACAACCAAGGTTAACCTATTATTAAACTTATAAGATAGTATGGGGTTCTATCGCAAAACCAATTGACGATGAAATGAGTAATTTCATCTTATCTTATAAATGTGTTGAAGAATCCTCATATTTCCAATGTGGGACAAACATCCACAAGGTGAATATCTCCAACAAAACCTTTATCAAATTCTACATCAGATAATCCCCAATTAAATAACCCTTTAGTCAATCACTCAATCAATACTAACATAAATCTTCAAATATAAGGATTTGGTTGCGTTGAGTAGCTAATTACCCAACAACTACTAAGGTGTACAAAAAAATTAACAATCCGAGCAATCTAGACTACTTACTCAAATCATAAGGATTAGAATGAGTTATAATTTTCATTGGGGTTGGGTTGATTCTCGAGTTAGTCCGTGGTGTATAGAGAAGTTTAGTGTATAGAGAAGTTTACTTTTTTGTTAAAATCAACCCTGCTATTTTTTTATTCTCTCTTCACCCCTTCTCACCCGAACCTTCATTGTTTTTATGGTTTTGATGTAATAGTATTTTAATTTCTACTACCACTAGTGGTCATCAACTCCATTTCTTTGCTTGACCTTTCAATTTTTAGAGAATATTTACTTAGTAACAGAAAAGTTGAACAAAAATAATGAAGGGCTTCTACAGGCAATTAGACTAAGGAATGCACACAAATTGTAACGCCCGCGGTTAGGAGGGGTACATAAATGAACCGAGTCCACATCCGAATGAGAGAGATCTTGGGGGATCCCTTGGTTAAGAAATGTTTAAAAGAATTGGTTTGTACTACCTATACTAACAATGTGCACCTTACTTTTCGGTGGTTCAATCGAATGAACTTCACAGTTAAGTGTCCGTAGACCTAGATTGGGTGACCTCCTAAGAATTTTTCTAGGACTCATGCGGGTGAGGACAAAACATGTTGAAAGGACCCGAACCCGTGTTGGAGTACGGAGATAGTCATCACTCTTAGAAGCTATTAGAGGCAACTAAAGTTCGATTTTGTTTAGAGTTTGTTATTTATTTACATGAAATATGCAACAATTACGAGCTTATTTTTTAGAATCATGAAACAAAATAGGATTCCGATTTGAATCCATGAACATCATTGTAGATTGTGAAGCTTCAGTACGTAGAAATGTGAAGCACAAAGCATAATTTAGTTAGAAAATTTGATTCCATACCCCTAATGTGTAGTAAGACGAAACTCCGATTCTCTATTATAAAAAAAAAAAAAGGAAAAATATAAAAGTTGATGCTTCAGTTCATTTTGGATGGAATATGTGATATTCTCCCTAATGCCGATGAAATGTTAACCAAAACAGAGAGGAATAGGTAAATTTAGATGAAACTACATTGAAATTTTCTTGCAAAGCTACAGGCTGAAATTAGAGAAAATAAACAAAACTTGATTATTCGGTACCTTCAGCTCAAGCTGATACATCAAAAATTAGATGGGCTCAATTGGAAGTTTTTTTTTAATTCCAAACAAAATGGCTTGATTTGATGATTTTTGTATTGATTTCATTGGTCTCGAACCAATATACCGATTCACCATCATTTTTTTTGTCTAAACCCAACCCTAGACGGAAATGTTCACATCCTTGCATCTAAGAATATAGAATCAAACATGATTTCGATTTATAAATTATGTAAAATAAAACCGTTGCTCCATAAAAATAGTTGAAGTAAGCGTAAATGGATAGGAAAGAAATTGTGTTGTATGCTAAAAGCACTTCCAAAATATACATACCTCTACAGAATATAAAAGGAGCAGTAGCAGTACCAGAGAGAAATCCAAATGGCTTATTCCTTCATTCACTTCGTTAAATTGTATATTCCTAGTGAGAACTGTGTTCAGGATAAAATACACCAAGAGCAAGATAATTGCAGCTGAGGGCAGTTCACCTTTTTAACGTTAAAACCCATAAAGCCATGAAAATAAATAACTCGGTTCTCGGTAAGAGTTGTATTGCATTTAAAAATTTTCTCAACTTGTTGAAGAGGATTGAACCTTAAACTAAGTCTCCCTCGCAGTCAATGTTTCGCTCAAATCTCACAGCAAATGCCATTTTCCGAATGATAAGCCTCAACTCAAAAACACCTGGAGCAAATGCTAGAAGAAGCATCCATGGAAGCCACTGAATTCTATATGTTGTACCCTGCCTGCTCTCACACATCATTGACTGTTGAAGCTCCTTCACCCGCCTTCTTCTCCTTTTGTTTCTCCCTTTTCTTCTTGTTCCGCATTGCGTTCTTGCTCAATGTTCTACATTTAACTCACGAATTTGGTTATAGACAGAATTTGGCGTGGTAAAGAATACGGTATACCATATACGAAATATAGATAACAATTGGACATACTCTTTAGGAGCTTCTCCAAGCAACTGTATTGCAAAAAAAATTAGCTTGTAAGAACTGGAATTGGGAATCTCCAAATCTAATCATAATTTCCCTTCACTTGGATTAAAAGGGAGAGAAACTTGAAAATAAGTACCTCTGCCTGAATAACAGCAGCCTTCTTCGCGTGAGGAGGCCGATAGGCAGCAGGCTTCTGTGCAGGAGGGTTCGAAGGAGCAGCTTTCTGTGTTGTTTGTGATACTTTTGACCCTTGCGCTGGATTTTGGAAATTCTAACCGCTCAATTGGATTGGATAAATACATAAACAGGTAAACATAAAATAGCAGTTTAGAGATGGAACCTTGTGTTTTCCTTTGATCAACACTTAGTGATTCTACTGACTTGACTAGCAGCTCAATTTCACCGAACATATCGGGCGACTCTGGCTTCCAGTCGGCCTGCATAGAGTTTCGAATGATAAAAAGAGCAATGACTAGAGTATTTAACACCTTTGAAAATTAAAGGCAAACAGCACTTACCTGAAATAACTTGTCGAACATCTTCTTGAAGAATAAGGTTCCGTTGTAGTTGAAAATTTTTATTCTATACAAGAAAAAAAAATGATCATGTTAGACTGACACACTAAGAATATGAAAGGAACCTGATCCTTGTTGAAAGTGAGTAATAGTGAAGATGACATTGTATTGATAAAGTAAATAAAGATAAGATAGCAAAATAACAACATAACAGTAGTAATAGGTGATAGCTAGTCAACGGTGATTTCTAGAGCACTGGTTCTCCCCTCCAGCACTAAGGTCTTTAACCTTTAACCAAAACTTGACTGCCTCCGAAGCCTCTAACCTACAGCTTTATACACAAAGTATCCCTTGTCTACCCTGGCGAACTGGGCCTAGTGTCCAAGTTGCCCTTCATCCTTTGATGCAGCAAACCTCCTTGACCCAAGTTTTAACAGAATATTGACAAATGGAAATTTGAATGCTTAAAAGTCTGAGAAAAAAAAAATTGTACTTGAAATACTAATCACACAATGATATACTCTTAAATGGTTACATAAGTTGCCACCTTAATATTCTTAAATGGTTACACAAGCTGCCACCTTAAGCACCATTAGTTTTTAAGTTTCATTTCGCATTGTTTAGGTTATAATCACTATCAATTTTTGTGCATAACACAACAATGTAACAAATTTGTGTACCCATTGTCAACTTGTAGTCTTGGAGCCGTTGTGGCAGTCATGAAATAGCGTCCATCTGGGGACCATTCGCTGGTAACAGAACATTCAGCTTTTGTTGTTCCAAGCTGTTTTTTCTCCTGGTAGTCCCAAAATGCCTGTTTAAAGATGATTGCAAGCAGAAGAAATTGTGACTATCACTTTCTTCAATCGTGGGAGGATAATAAAAGGCAAGAGCATAATAATATAACGTGAGCGTAAAAATGACATTCACATGCTCGAAGAGTTACTAACTTTCATGGAAAATGAATACTCAGATCCTGACAAGTTGAAACATAAAGTAAATTTTTTAAAGAAAAATAAAACAAACCTACATGCATCAATTGTTTGGCCTAGGTGTGTTCGTTTAAAAGGAAAGCAACACACAATACATATAAATTGGTGTCATTACCTTTGTACTCTAAAATAAATTGGCTTTGAATAATCTTGAAAAAAGTGCACTAAAGATATGTATCTTATGTTTTGACATCTCAAACAATAATATAAAATGATCAATTACTTTATGCCAATATCAAGTAAGAAAAAACCCCACCGCTTTAAACCATAATCAACGGACTTCCCAAAGAAAAAAGAAAAAGGTCTTTGGCTAATGCTCATTTGGCAGAAAAGTCTGAACTTGATATAGTTTTTGACGGAAAGTGGAAGGAAGATTACCAAAGCATATTTTGCTATGCAACACATGAGAAATAGATGAAACAAAAACACAAAACATCAAAATAACATACCATGTCACCAGGAAGATTGCCAAAGCCTGCTAAACAAAGAACTGCATGCCAGAGAATTAAGGTCACAAATCCTTTAAATTTAAATTTATGCCGGATGTGAGATTATGTAGTCCAAAGAACATTAATGAAATCCATAATAGTTCTTTCCCTGAATAAAGAAAAGAGAAGAGGAAAAAAAAACTAAAACAAAATGGAGAAAGAAGAAATAGATGTCCCAATGATGTAAGAAGAGAACACTCAGAAAAAGATACATTTCCCCTTCGGATTCCATCGTACAGTATTGTACGGACCTTCTCCAAGCTCAAGAAGAGGCTTGCATTTCCTGTCAAACACCGTTGCTCTTGCAGGCATAACTATTTTTTGTCAAGGGACAAAACCAGAAGTAAAGAGAAATCATTGCTAGTAGAAGCAAAGTACATGAACAAAGACATTAAGAAAGTCATTGTTATTATTTTTGTTTGAGTACAATGTAAGGGTGGGGATTTTAACTTCCACCTTCAAGGGAAACAGTAGATGTCTTTAGATGTCATCAGTTATTATTGAATAGTCACAAGGCATTTCCTATAAATAATAGTAATATCCAGAGGTAAGATGTCATAACTTCTAACAACATTAACCTTTTCGTATAAATTCATTTGTTCTTAAGCAAAAAGACCTTTAGGAATCCATTGTGGGATTTAAAATGAGTGGCATGTAGATGTTTAGTTTAGAAGAAACCACCAAGCAGAAAAGCCATCCAGTACATCTTCAAATTTTGGAATAAATATGTAACTGAAGATGCAACATCCAACAACTTCACTAACATAGCATTTGATTGGGCTAGTTTGGCTCGTTACATTTAACCATTCGGAATTAGAGCACAATGCAAAGAACATGCAGATAAAATAAGCCAATTTAACTGAGGTGATTCTCTGGTTGCAGACTTGCAGTCTGGCCCTAGTAGACCAGTAGGCAGTAGCTAGTGACAATCTCCTAGACTATGATGTGTACTAGGGGTAGACTTGAAATTATTATGATATACACATACCATTTTTATCCTTTATTATGGAAGCATTAAAATTGAAACTGCAATCTAATAATGAAAGATAGGATCAATATCCCTTGTAACAATATGGCACAATAATATGGATACATCCATATACTACTGCGAACTCTGAACCACTCTGTGACCACTGCACATCATGAACTGGCCCTTCTTTTCCTGCCAAGATCCCAAATCCATCAGTTCTGTCTCTCTGGTTACTTGTTTGTCAATAATAGTAGGCGAGAATGTTAAAATTCAATGCAACTAATATTTCAAGAAAGGAACTCGGTACTTACGAAGCGGTACCAGTCCTTCATGAACACCATCGGTTGTCAAGTAGTTTAACTTTGATTCACCATAATAACTCTGATTGGTTTTATCTACATCTGCTTGCGCAACAACTAGAAGCCCAGTAGAACCATTGTTCCAGTGTAGTTGTACTGTTGAACAGAAAAAACTTCGCCGAGCAATTGGTTGAGTTTGAGACTGTCCACAAGAAAAAATTTGGACACTGGCAGGAACCCCCTGCATAAATATAAAAACAAGAAGCCATTCAAATAGTGGAGTTTGTGAATCTCCATTGACAAACCTAGTTAGTTTTTTTTTTTTTCTGATAATCGAGGAATCGAAGCTTCAATCAATTACATACCCACGGCTCCTGCACCTGTCTCAAGGCCCGGACCTGGGAATAAACCTTGTTAGTAAAAGACCAACCTTAGATTCAGGAACAAAGGCTGCAATGTGGGTTCCAGGTGACTTTGAGAGTTCAATTGCAGTGACTCCCGGAACTCTTAGCCGACAAATAACTCCTTTAGAGAAATCTTTAGCATCAAAAAACTGTATCTCATTAGTAGCCATCCGACAGGCAACAGTTTCATCCGAGCTGAATCGAATTGCAGGCCTGAAGATCGAAAAATACTCAAAATAGTAAATATCTTAAAAGAAAAACCGATCCCATGAAATACAAATTCAATTTAACAACCCACATAGGAATTTAAACGTTTCACAAATCCCATTTCTAAAATGATTACTTCGTACGTTATCAATGTCATATGAGAAAGGCTACAATGTCATCAATATACCAAAACAAGAAAACCCTCACCATGACAGTTTGGTCATATTCTTCTGAAATTGAGAGTACACAAGGTCACCAGTAGCAACCTTCCAAAGAACAACATTCTTTTCCTGAGGCGTTGAAGATTTCTGAAAGGTCTGTAGAAAAGTCCCACATGGTGACAAGGCAGCCGCAAGCAAATTCGGGAATTCAAAAGACTTAATCTCCCTGAAATCGCAGCATTCGTAAACGCTCGCAGATTCAGACTTCAAAACCAACAATTTTGATCCATCTTCACTGAATTTCGTACTCGTGCAAGCCACTTTGTCTAGTTTGTGGGCGGTGGGCTGATTGTTGGTGAACGGGGGGCCATTCCAGATTGAGAAACCTTCCGATCCTCGAACTGAAAGGAAATTTACGATGATGGAATTGTAAGAGAAAAAATGAGGTAGAAGAAACTAAAAACCCTAAAAAAGAAAAATTACCCAAAATCTCCAAAGATGGTGGATGTTGAGAGGTAGCCATGGATGTATGAAATTTGAAGGTTATTGAAAGTAACGAAATTGGTGCAAGTAAGAAGAATGGTTTCGATCAGGGCTGAGCTCCGACTTCACAGATTGGATGTTCCTTCAGAGACTGGAGAAGAAAATTACACTGCTTTTCTTTCTTCCATTAGGTTAACGTACGATGATCGCCGGCGTCTTATTTTTATTATTAATTTTTCCGATGTTTGTTTGATATTTTCAAAATAATATTTATTAAATATTCTTAAAAAAAAATTAAAATTTTCGCAGTAATGATTATTTTTAAATTTGTAAATTAATTATTATTATAAATATTCTTAAATTTTACTTAGGTTAAAATATTTTGAAGTACTTGGACAAAGTCAAAACTTCCGTAAATAAATTATTATTATAAATATTCTTAAAGATTACTTTTGTTATAGGTTAAAATATCTCGAAGTACTTGAACAAGGTCAAAACCTCCGAGGTTGGCCAAGGGAGGCCACAACCCCCAAGTGGTCGGCCAATGGAGGTTGAAACCCCCTGGGGGTCGGCCAAGGGAGGCAATGGCATCGAGGGGTCGGCCATGGCGGCTATGACCCCCTTAAGGGTCGGCCATCGACCCTCTCAAGGGTTGGCAAGAGTAGGTTTGACCTCCCGCCCCCCCCCCTCTCCCCCGAAGGTCAACCGTGGAGGCCAAGCCCCTTCTTTAGGGGCGAGCCGTGGAGGTGAGGACACGTAAGGATTGACCGAGACTAAAGTTGACCTCTAAAAAGATCGGTCGAGTGGGCCGACCCCAAGAGGGTCAGTCGTGGAGGTTAGGACTCTCATGTGGACGAGTCGACCAAGTCCAAGTAACATTTAGGAACGCCGCATTTGTTGGGGTGTAGCGTCCTGGAGTTACACCGAGAAGGTCGCACCCTCAAGGGGTCGGTCGTGGAGATGAGAACCTGCAAAGATTGACCGAGTCCAAGTAACTTCCAAGCCAAGGTCGTTACACCTTTAACGGTCAGGAATTACGCCGATATTTATTATCTGCTCAATGGCAAACGTTTCTAACGGCTGGTCATTAAGCCACCATTAAGTGAGCCGCAACGGTTACAAAACTAGCTGCTATAAGAAGTCGTGAGTTTCTCCATTCAGATCCAAGCTGAACTACGCTAAGAACCTTTGTAAGCGGTTCTAAGTTCTAAAAGCTACCTCTAAATTACTCTTATAAACTTTTACTGACTTAGCATCGGAGGCCATGTGACTCACACCACACCGGTGTGCCATAAACGTGTTCTTTTTTGCAGACTTCTCATCCTCGATAAATAACGATAAATAAATTGTACCGTTGATATTCGTTGACCAATGTAATCATTATTTTTAAATACTCAAAATAAATTTACATTATAAATATTCTTAAAAACTACATCCAAACAAACTTTCCATTGCAAATCATTACTTATAAATACTCAAAATAAATCTTTATTCTAAATACTATTACTGAATATTTTTAAAATCTAAATCTAAACATCCTACATTTTGTTTTTGGTTTTTTTTTTCTTTTAATATCTTTGTTTTTTTTTTTTTTTTTTGAAGAAGAAGGGTAGTAAATTACTATTCACTTGTTTGTATGTTGCAGTAAATAATAAATTTTAACCACTTATCAAACTCTCTACCAATCAAATTTTAACTGAATCTATCATTCAATTACTAGTAACATCAGTCTTTAAATAAGTAGTTAATTATACAACCACTACTAACTTCAATCCTCAAATGAATTGTTAATTATTTCAACAGTTATTAACATCAATTTTCAAACAAGTAGTTAATTGCTCCAACTACTATTAACCTCTTCACTCTACTCTTTTATACCTAAAACGGTCATAACTTCATTCTACCACAAATAGGTTTGAAAACTCAAATCTATGACCTTTAATCACTAGGCTTACATTAATGTAGCTAAACTATTATACTTATTCGTAGTTATGCTGATTTCAAAACAAAGGTTGAGGGTTATGCTCCTACTGTAAGCTGCATGTTAGTTTATATATTCGATTGTAAAATTAAATTTAAAATCAAACTCTACATAGAAGATTTTAAAGGACTCGAATCACTGATCGAGTGGATGCTAATACATAATTAGTGTCAGCTCAGCTATACTCGTTATAACATGATAGATCAAATTTAAACAAATAAAATTGGAAATGAACATGTCCTAACGGTCTTGTAGAAATTTCACGTAGTTCAATTCAAATGGTCCGATAAAGTTCCACGAGCATTATTTGTCTATATCGTTGAGTATTTGTATCATCTTGTATGCACTTTGACAAATTTCTTCCGATAATAAGTTGATTTTGAGGATTTTATCAGTTTGTGCATAAACTGAATAGATTTGTTTTCTTTTTAAATTTTACATGTTTTATTCTTTATATTTATTTTTTTTCTAGGAAAATATATTTGATCAATCTGTGTTTAGGAATTCTTAGGTAGTGATCATCACATTTAGAAGTATTCAATTAATTGTCGCTCACATTAACGATACTTTGATTTGGGTGCCCATCCCCAATGTTGTAACTTAGAAAAAAATGCAATTAATTTTGGGGCTATTGAATCCATTAACTCAACGTGCTTAAGCAACGGTTCCAACTCCTCTTTTCCAAAATTAAAAATGGCTCCCGACTTAACATAACTCTCTCTATATACAGTGTAGTTTTCATAAAATAATTTACTAGAGAAATTCAAATCTTCTGCAAAATATTAAATTGTCCCATTTACGTATACATTTTAGATTTGTACCTTGAGATCCAATTGATTATAGGACGACCAAAATTGTAATAGGTGTCAATTTTCGATCAAACCATTCTATTGATTTGCTTAAAAATGATATCAAAACATATCGGTCAAGTATGTAGGTCGGTTTGATTGATTGAAGTCAATTAATTATATTTTTTATTAAAAACATATTTATTATACATTTTTCCTATAAACTTACTTTATAAATTTTGATCAATAATTTAGGTAAACTCATTTAAATTTAAGTTAATTTTATTTAAATATTTATTTAACTGACACCGATCGACACACTTAAAAATCAACCGACTACCTTCTAATCAGTGGAAGAATATATGAACACCCATAATAAAGGGTAGTTAAGAAATAAAAACTCTCTTCAATTTCATTATTTAGGTTCAAATCTCGAGGTTACAATATTTGAAATGAGATACTCGAATCCGTGACATTTTGATCAACGGATATATACCAATACCACTAAATTATTATTCTGGTTGGCATCTTCGATATTTATTTTAAACGAACGGATAAATGAAACAAAATAACACGTCATAAAAATCTAACACTAATGGAAATAAGCTCAACCATATTTGACCATAAAAACCCAGGTCATCCAAGTCTGTTGAAATATAAATATGTAGTAAAAATAAAGCTAAATTGAACTCCCTCAAATTTTTTTCTAATGATGCCAACAACTTGAATGGCATCATGAGAGGAAATTCAAAGATTCATCAACCTATAATAAAGTTCTAGGCAGGTAACAAATGCTACACTACCATGAATTTCTGGTTTAAGATCATCAATCATACATTTCTTTTACAATATACACAATTCCATTACTTAATACACCAAATAAACTACTACCATAAACTATGCCCCTCCACCAGTTAACTAGAATTGTGTGGTGAATTTGGAATACAAAGATACAGCTATTCTTTTTGTAACAAAGTTGCATTTTTCCAAACACCGTGCTAAATTATTTGATACAATTCAGCTACTTCAGAGGGAAAATTGTAATAAGTTAGGATATGGTGAAGACAAAGTAGTTACCCTTTTATACCAACCGTACGTAGCAACTCCAGAACCATTGGGTTGCAGCAGCTATGATTTGTGGTCAATTGAATGGTGAGATGATATTTGCAAATTTGGGGGAAGTTGTCTTCACCGGAGCCCAGATATCTGCACCGTTGCTGCGTGCTACTCCAGCAGTATATGAGATTGGAACGAGGCATAAACCTCTAGTCCTCAGGCTGTGGTTGTACGGCTCCACCTCCTAACAAAACGTTGCAAAAATATTCAGAAAGGATTCATTCAGAATTGAATCCAATAGATAATATTGGACAGTCCAGGGTTTCATCTCAATACCAGAGGGTTTTTTTTTTTGAAACCAGAAAATCGAAACACCACTATACTCGGAATAACTGAGCACGTCCCTAGGCCAAACACTGGGAGACATCAAATAAATAGAGACACAAAAAGTGTCAATAAATTATGGTCACAGGTAGGTCTCGAACCTGAGAAATTGAGCCAAACATGTCCCTTCAAAACCCAAGCCACCGATTAGAGAAATGTATGTATATTATAAATGCTAGAATGTCTCTTCACGTTTTCAATAAAGATCTCAATTTCATATTTTATATTAGACAAAATACTCATTTGGACTTTGATACTATATAGTACGAGGCTTCCACTCAAGACCAATTAAGAGTGAATGTTAGGGGTCTTCAACGAGGGATCATCATCAACCCATAAAGCAGCGAAAACTTTCAGTCAAAAAAATTTTATCCTCAGAAGAAGTTTGAAAAAGAAATATGAAATCAAGTTTTAAGAAATGCAGAGGTTTAAGGAACACACTTGGTTAAACTTCCCTGAAGACATTAACTTTCTTAATCTAATAAGACAAGCGTGTTTACGGAACAAACTTTGTCAAATCATAAAACAAAACGTCCAGCCTAGACTCACCTGCAAATAAACAGTGGGTGGGGAGTTTTGGAGATAGGGGGCGCTCAACACCTGAAAGCACACCAAAATAATATAAGGGAATATATATATCAAAACTTGAGACTTAAAAAAGTTCATCGGAAGCGGCATACAAATTTTCAATGTCACAAATGCAATCCTAGTGGATGTTGTTAATTATTTTCTATGTTATAATCCTCCACTATCCAATACTACATCAGTCTCGTGGAATTGGACGGTAAATAAATTTGACTAAAAATCAGGCAAACTGAACTATGGTTACCAATATTCTCTTATTCCATCAACCATAGTCTATAAGAGGGAAGAGAGAACCAAAACTTTGATCTTATAGATAATGTTCCATCGGTGATGAGAGAAAAAAATGACTACATACCTAAATATAAATTTAAAAAATAAACTAAAATAGGCATGAAGAATAATCTAGCAAACAAAGTTCAGTGAGAGAGAAGAAGAAAGGGGGACAAAGACGTGATCTGGAATCAATTTACACCATTCAGATTGAAAGAATTTATAACCACTAATTTCAAAAGATTTTGCATGCAAGTACTCATCAGTGTCAGGAAAAATATGGTTGTGAAAAAAAAAAAAATCCCAGACAAATAGAAGGAATTTAAGGAAGAAAAATGTCTAGTACAGGCCATAGAAAGATGCATGGCATGATAGCCACACGTGTATCTGGAACCTAAATCAGAATTCAAATGATCCAAAATTTAAGGCAAGGAGACCATACCTTGACTTGCTCGTGAAGGAATTGAATATATTCCATTGCCTCCTGAAGAACAGATGCCGTATCAGTCTGCAATAAAATTACATAACTTGAATTCAAACATGGCAATGATTTTAATCCTCGTAGTAAAATAATGAAACATAGATTTGTGGATTTCAAGAGCCAAAATAAAATTTGTACCAGGTCTAAACCTCAATATTACTCTGAAATTTCAATATATAAAAGAGCAGTTTCTATGGATATTTAACTTGTTCCTACAAACCTTTCCGTATGGTGAAACAAGTTGTTGCAAGGCCATAATTCGTTCACCTAGTTTGTCTTTCCTCTCCTATAGAAAAAGAATATTAGTACTTCGAAAACCATGGGGAGAAGGGTCAAGCATATCGTGAAGAACAAAACAGGACGATATGGGGATTAATCGAGTAGAAAAATAATGAAAAACAATTGAACCACCCAAAAACAACGTGATAAATCTTGTTTAATGGATTACCCAAAACTTAAAATTGATTAGTTATTAACATTATAGAAAGCTTAATCTTTGATGGTACTATAATGCGAAGTTGGACAAATAACCGAAACCTTAGAGGAGCGAGAGAAATCAGTCTTGTGTCGCTTGGACGTAAGGGAAGTGAGACTGCTCTCATCAACAGAGCATAGATTCCTTTTCTGTTCTATCATTGTTTCTACCTCCATCGCTTCTGCCTGTACGGAGCTCTATTTCAATCAATCAAGATGCAAAAAACATAGGCAGCAAACAGCCAAAATTGCAAGCACGAATGAATTATGCATTTTCATATAAAAATGGAGCAACTTTATAAGGGGTGAGGAAATTGCAAAGATATCTTAAAACTAAATTCAATCTATAAAATATTTCATATATCATACAACAACAAAAGTCAATTGAGAAAATCTGAAAGTATACAGGATTCCAACAGGTCCAAGGCCTGAATATTTTAAAATGACTGTGCTCGTGTACATAAATAAATACAATTTGTTTTAGACAAAATGAATTGATCTATGACATTAACAACTCCGAACTTCACAAGCTTTAATTAAAAACCTTGAAATAATTGCGATCCTATAGATTAGACAAAACATTATTACTTCGATACAGAACTTCAGACAGCATGCAGATAATGTATAACATATTCCGTGGTTAAATTATTAATGAAACCTATCATGTATGGTCAGAGGTCAAACTAACAACCTAAAAAACCAGTATAATGTTATCCACTTGATCCACTTGATCTATGACATAAACAACAATTATATATTAGTACAAAATACTTAAAGACGAAAGTTCAATAGCTTTTCTTTTCAATAGTTAAATGACGATCTCCAACAAAGATAATATAGAAAACAATAAGCACGACTAACAAGAAAATAAAAAAAGGGCAGGGTCGTCAGAGAGATGATTGAGATAGATTAATAGGGCTTTTTTATATCTATGAATGTTTGAGCTGCAACTTAACTACTCACAGGGAAAGACTATCTAACCCTAAAATTAATTTTTTTGACACATCCAACCCTACAATAATTGATTGTGAGAAAATTAATAAATTACTTATTCAATCGCTAAACATCATAAGTTTAGCTCATGATCTTTTGGTTCTTCGCCCTCTTAATCTCTAGGATTTATATCTTATTTTAGACAATTTAAAGCAGACAGTACAGTAATATACATGCACAAAATAAACAAATACACACCTCCCAGAAATTCATCCTCAAATTAAAAAGATCGTTGATTAGGTTTTTCTGGCCATTTTCACCGAGAAACTAACTAAAGTTGTCTTTTAATAAAAGAGTAGCTATTTCTATCAGTAAAAAAAGGAATACAGTGAAGTTAATATCGCAAAAGACAAACGAGGACATGAATATACACACATTGTTACAGCTAATAAGACATTAGAATAATAAACACTAACAACTGTAAAAAATAATAACTTTAAGACAAAAGTAAAAGTGATGGGTTGGGTAGGGTAATTGGAATCCAGAATGAGAATTTTGAATCAAAAAGATGTTACAAATGAACCAGGGTGGGCCCAGCAAAACATTTTTTCCCCTTTTTCAAATAAAAACACATAAACAATTTCTCACCGCGCAGGGATTAAACTGAAGAGAATATGTAATTTGCGTACAGAATCTTCCTAACACCTTTCATTAAATCTTTAACATAACCATCAAGGGCAGAAAATCAAGCACCATAACCAGATTAAGACAAATACTAAAACTAATAGCACGATTAACAAAGATCCACAAATCAATACAACAACCTTACACATTTCAGCATGGAAACTGATAATAAGAAAAAAAAAGAAGACACACAAAAGTTAGAAAGTAATCACTATTCAGGAACAATATAATAAAATACGTAATCAAACACAGTTCAATAAGTAATCCTGTTAAAAAGGCAAGATATGAACAAAGAGTAAATGAAATCAAATGAAACACACACCGGGAACATGGCGGAAGCATTGCAAAGAGAGCTCGCGATCATCCCGATGAAGTATTGACCAAAATATCCGTCCACGGGAAACCGAGGAAACTCCGCAAGATTTTCTATCAAAAAAAGAGAGCGCTACAGCCTATAATCAAATTCAGTGTAACAATCCAAGATTAGAATCACGTTTTTTTTTCGTTAATCGCTAGAGATTGAAGAGGTAATTGAATTTCGTACTTGATGCAACGAATTAATCTCTGTATGAACGGAACTCGAAGGTCGGAAATAGTATTACAGTTCAAAAGCTGACTGAAATTGAGCGATCAGAGATGAAGAAATCCACCATGAATGAAGCTTTTCAGAGAGGGAAGAAATAGTTTCCTAGTACAGTGGGAAAGGGAAAAGGGGGAGTGAAAGCTTGTTGAAAGTGTTTAAATAAGGAAACAAAATAAATTAAATATTTAAACAAAAAAAGATATTTGAAAATTGAATGCATTGTTGTTTTTTTTTTTTTTTTTCAATTGACAGCTAATATACAGCCAGTGAAGAAATAGGCAAAAGAAATTAAAATTGACCAAAGTTTATACGTACTCTTAAAAACTACATAGAAACAAGAATTTTTAAAGTTTATCGACTAAAATTAAAATTTTGAAAGTCAAGGGATCAATATTAAACAAATTTGAATGTTCAAAGATCAAAATAAAACTAATTTAAAAGTTTAAGACTATAATTTGACTTTTAAAAATTTATGGATAAAAATGAAACAAAGATAAAAGTCTAATAATCAAAATGATATTTGAACCTTATTAAATCTTATAAAATCACACGACATGAAAGTCGAGATGCACATTACCCCCAGTTAGACTTAAAGAGTAAAAAAATTAATAAATCAAAGTGGATCATACCATAACACTGTTTGGATTGAGTTTTTTTGAGTATTTAGAATTAGTGTTTGGAATAAAGATTTATTTTGAGTATTTATAGGTAATGATTGCAATAAAAAACTTGTTTGAATATAAATTTTAATAGTAATTAAAATTAGTATTTAAAATAAAAAAATTATTTTGAATATTTAGAAATAATGGTTAGTAACGATTGCAATTAAAAACTTGTTTCTATGTAGTTTTTAAAAGTATTTAGAATTAAAATTTTATTTTGAACATTTAAAAATAATGATTAGTAATGATTGCAATTAAAAACTTGTTCGGATGTAATTTTTAAGACTATTTATAATTAGTATTTAGAATGCAAATTTTATTTTGAATATTTATTAATAATGATTAAGTAAAAAGTTGTTTGAATGTAATTTTTAAGAATAATCAAAATTAGTATTTATAATGAATATTTATTTTAAAAATTTAGAAATAATGATCACAATAAAAAATATTTATTTAATAAAATTTTAAAAAATATTTAGTAATAACAAACCCTCCCAAAACTCAAAAAATATAGATCATATAAATGAGTTTTGATAAGTTATTTTTCGTTTGTTTATTTAAATTTAAAAAAATGGATGAGGAAAAAGAAATTTCAAAAAAGAAAATAAGAAGTGGGTCCCACATATCCCCGTCGTGTTGTGGTCCGTGAATCGTACGCAGACGAAACCGTCGTTTTTTCTAAGACGTTGTGTCATGACACGTGTGAAAGGGTCCCACTAGGATTGAGACTGGGACCCACTACCGACGCGGTTTTGGTCTCTGTTTCTCAACTACCCAAAGTACCTCGTTTGGTACATTTTTCAGGGACACCCCTCCTTTATTTACACTTTTACCCCCAGCCTACCACCATTTCTCTCTTTTTTTTTTTTTTTTTTTTGTAGAGAGATGCAATTAACTAATATTTCTAAAAAAAAATTATTGATTTATATTTAACAGCAAATAACTAATCTTAGCGATCATTAAATTTCTATCAAACTACTTAATTAAATTTCATATCATTCAACTACTAGTAACACTAATTTCAAAACATAACTAATTATCAAACATTACTAACATTAATCTTCAATAAGTAGTTAACTACTCCAAATTACCATTAACTCTTCCGCCCTTCTTCACTTCACATTTTTCTACAAAAAAAAAAAAAAACAAACATATCTTATAAAGTATATTTAAGATGTATATTATTATGTTATAGTTACAAAAAAGATGACATGACCAATAAAATTGAGTTAGAGCAAGGATGATGAAAATATTTATGAGAGATTGAGAATTAGAAAGAAAAAAAAAATTATGAAGAGAATAATTATTTGTGTTTAAAATGAAGAAAATAATTATGAAGAAAATGATTATTTGAGTTTGGAGCCAGCGAGAAAATCATCTATTTCTTATTTTCTCTCTATATTAACGATGACTCAAACACAATTTTAGTCTAATTGGCATAACATTTTAATTTCTCAGTTCATCAAATATTAATTTATGGGGTTGAATTGAATTACGACCAAAACATTAAAACTGACGCCCCATAATGACCCATTTGATTTTATATAGACTATTGATTATTCAACAATATGATTAAATTTTGGATAAAATGTAAATATCATGTTAGTTAATACTTTTAACTTTCAGTTTCATTAAAGTTAACTCATAATTTAAATGTTGCATTTTTTTTTAATAACAAGCTCAATTTCGGCTCATTATACCAACTAATTTATTTAAAAAATATAAATGTTGGTTTTTCTTTTGTTTTTCTAAGATTTTTCCAATCTCGCATTCTAGATATTTTTGATTAATTGAATTCATAAAATAATATTTTCTTGAATTTTTATTTGGAGCAATAATTTATTAAAGGTTAAAATTCTAACACTTTATAAAGTTCAATATTACGATTCAATAACGGTAGGGGTTAGTGGCATGCTTGTTTTGTAATTCCATTTTTTAATTTGTATTCATAAATCGGTCACAAATTCGATCACAGTAATCCGTTATTTGTAATCCATTTCTCAAAATTGTACAATATTCAGAAGTTTAGAGTCACCTTAGGGGCGTGTTTGGGGGGCTGGGTTAGGGTGGTTTACACTAACCCACGTCCTTAACCCAACCATAGTCCAATACACTTTTTTTTTTCTTTTCCAATCTATTATATTAATTATCTTTAATTTTATATATTAAAAAAAATACAATTTTCATCACATCGCATCAATTTTGATGAATTATCGATCATACACTCGAACATATACTTATTAACACTTCAGTTTCATTTCATGTTTGAAAAAGTAATAGTTAAACATAACAATGTGTATATATAAATCATAAGATCAAAATAATATGTGGATAAGAAAAGTGGATATAATTATTTTTAAAATAAAAACAAGGATTATTATTTAAATGCAATTAAAAATTGGATTGGTATTGACAAAAACGACAAACGGTGGCAACGGGAATTGAGGCATAAAACATGGATTTCCATATCTTGTTAATTGTAACCGATGAAAACGACATCACATCTCTCTCTTTCACTTACAAAAAAAAAAAAAAAAAAAAAAAAAACATTTTCCAAAATTTTCATTTTCAGAAGAAACGATCTCATTCTCTTTTCAATATTACATTTAATCATTTTTCATTATTATTTATTCTATTTCGAGGTTTTTCCCATGAGATTCATTTGAAACATTCACATTTAAATTGAACTTCTCACCACTATTTATTGAGTCTAATCGGACGGCTTTAATGCATCATCAATATCACATGAGTTATGCATGCTTTGACGAACATCTCTTAGGGAATGTTTGTTTGAGATTTTATGGAGTGTTTATATTGAGTGTATATGTATGAGAAATTATTGAGAGTGTTTAGAAATTTTTGTTTTTATAATAGCTCGTTTGTTTGATAGTTTTAGTGGGGTCTTTAGAATCAAATACTTGCTTGTTTCATGATTTTGGAAAAAGATTTGTATATGTTGTTTGTTTGCGTGATAGTTTTGTTATTGGTTTCGAGGTAGTTGCTTGTTTGTAGGGTGATTTTGGTAAAATGACTGTAATAAAAAATTTGGAGCACTTATTTTATGGGTTTTCTTGAGCACTTATTAGGAAGACATTAACTTATTTTGTGGGTTTATGGAACACTTATTTAGGCACATAAGTGCTCCATTTTTTTGGCTTCCCAAACAAGAATTTGATAAAACTAACACCTCCAACTTAATTAAAACCCATGAACAAACACCAAACTTTAAGAAATTGAATTGTTGAGATTTATAATAAGAAAACATAAAATATACAAAAATGACTTAACTAAATGTGTACAAAGTATAAAAAGAACTTTGTTAGACTTCTTCAAGTCTTGAATAAGTAATACCCCATGTGAATTACAATGCCATAAACAATGGAATGAGAGAAACAAACTTTTGCAAAAAAAAAAAAAAAAGAATTTCTCGTCACCCTAATTTCCTATAACAAATGCAAAAGTAAAAAATAGTTATATTATTTTTCTACTTTGTTTATTTTATTTTTTTTTCTCTCATCATTAAAGTTTTTATAATAAATAACTTCGCAATAAATAATAAAAATCTTCCGGGCATGTTTGGTGGAGGAATTAGGATTAAGTTAGTCGGTGTTAAGTTAAGCTAGATTAAGTTAAGTTGAACGTTGTTTGTTGGAGGGATTAAATTAACCTGAATAGTAAGTTAAATTGTATCTGATGAAAATAATTATTGACTGGTGATGGTATATTTATTGAGTTTAAGTGGGAAAATGAAATAATAATTAAAAAAAAAAATTTGAGAAAAAAAGAAGTACTTGGTCCGTTGACTTAAACTTTCCGATAGATACCGAATTTGAGCCCTATTTTTATTTATGATATATTATAAATTCGGTTCTTTTATTTCATAAAATGTGTTATATATAAGTCATTATGATTTGATAAAATATAAAGAATTATTACCGTGTTATTCATGAATTATAGATGAATTGATAAAATTTGTTTGTTTGTACGTATTTTTTTTCCAATCAATTTTACTTATCTCACACCTTCGTCATTAAACACATAAATAACTAATTTTTATGTATTTCATACAATAACAATTACGAACAATATATATTATTTTTTAGATTTGATCAAATCTTAGAGACGAAATTTTAATTTTTCAAAACATAAAAACTAAATTATAGATTTTTCTAAACCATAGAAACAAAGTCATAAAATTTTAAATCATAGGAAGTATACCCTAATTTTCTTCAAACCATAGAAACCAAATTTATAATCGACACTTTTATTTAATTCATGACTTTATTTATAATGATTTTTTTTGTGTAGTTTATAAACTTTTGTTAAATTCTCTCTCTCTCTCTTAATATGGGGTTAGGTTATGATCTCAAAGTTTGAAGGGGTCAACATCTGTTGGAGATTTCAAAAGCCCAACTTTGAAAGATGAACATAGCCTCCCTTGTCAAACCCCCCCTTTTTTTAGTACAAGAAAAAAAAAATCTTATTTTTTTTTTTGACAAAACAAAACAAACTTTCCCTATTTTTTTAGCTCACCAAACTTTCCCTATTGCCATTTATTTATCATTTTCATTACTATACTCTTTAAAAAAAAAAAAAAAAATATATATATATATATATATACACATAAACTTATCTCGTGATCAATGGAACTAAATAAAATATTTTCATTTTCCTTTTTCCGAATTTAGAATCACTTTCCAAATATTGTTGAATTAAAAAACCCAATAACCAAAATGTTGTAAATTAGAACGAGACATTTCCAAATATTGTTGAATTAAAAAAAAAAAACAATTTCCTTTTATTTTGAATTGTCCTATTCTAAATTAGTCTGTTTAATTGGTTTTTAAATTCAACACATAAGAAATGAAAAACAAAATGGGTTTAAAATAACTGTTATAAAATTTAATTGAATACAACTATTCATACAATTATAAATAAGAATTTAATGTTTGATTATTTTGTAATCTAAAATGTAATGGATAAGATTAACAAAAAGAAAAAGTAAGAGATAGGAAATTCAAAATCCATAACAGAACAGTTGAAAACTACTGAAAAACAAACACCAACTGAAAAAGACACAAACTTGAACATTTCAACAATCAACAAAATAAAATAAAAATCTCTAAATTAAATCTTAAAACAGGGAACTATTATTTAAGTTGATGAACAACTTTTCTTTTTTTTCCCTTTCCTGTCCCGACAAGATATTAGCAACTACATTACATTAATGACATTGTCGGATAATCGTAATCCTGCGAAAAACATTGTTTTAAATTAAGATAGTTGAAGGGAAACTATGAGGGAGTGTTTTTTTTTTTTTTTTTTTTTTTTTTTTTTTTTTTTTTTTTTGTAGAAAAGAAGGGAATGGAGCGGAAGAGTTACGGTAGTTTTGGGCAGTTAACTACTTGTTTGATGATTAGAATTAGTAGTGGTTGTGTAATTAATTACATGTTTGAAGATTTGTGTTAGTAATAGTTGAGTGATATGTTTCATGTGAAATTTGATTGAGTAGTTTGATAGAGGATTTGATGAATGGTTAAAAAGGGTTGTTTACCACAAAATACAAACGAATAATTTTTTGAGAAGTGGTAGTTTACCACTCATCTCTACCAAAAACAAACACATCCTTAAGGGATTAAATTTTGACCCGAAAAGAAGAGAAAGGAATAGAGAAAAATGAGAGGCGGGAATGACTTAATATGAAATACTTGTTTGAGAATGATTAGTATGGAGAGATATTTGCAAAAAAAAATTATTTGGAAAATGGTGTTTTGAACATTATATATATATATAATCATTATATATTTTTGCTCATTTATAAATCTAATAATTTTATTTTATATTATTTAAATTAATGGACAAAATGACCATAAATTTAATAATTTTATTTTATATTATTTAATTTAATGGACAAAATCACTAGCCGTTAAATTATTATTCAAGGGACATATACATAATATTTTAAATTTGATCTATTATAATTAAAATTAAAATTTTAATTTATAATTTCATTTTGAAATTTTGATAATGATCCACAACCTCAAAACAATAAATTTAAATTATTACAACATAAATTCAAAGAAATTTCATTCAAATAAAATTTTGTCAATATACATGACAACAAAATTAAAATAATATTTATTTTTCTTCCTATATTTATAATTAAATGTTTAATTTCTAATCCAATGCCTAAAATTAAAAAAATGATTAAATAATGTAAAAATATTTAGAGAAGATACTACAAACTCATGACCTATATATACTCTTTTTACCATTTAAATTAATTATATATTTGTCAGGGGTGTTCATACATTTTCCGAAAACCAATTCGACCGACTGAATTAAGACGATCGATCGGTTTTCATGTGTATGTCGGTCGGTGTCGGTTAAAAAAAAATTAACCAAATTTTTTCGATCGATTCGGTCGGTTAATAAAATTTTTCTTTATAAAATATTAATATTTTCATATAATTAATTAGATTTATTATTAAATTATGGTAAAATCAACTTAATTTAAAATGTATTTTAAAATATATTTGATATATTCATTTATTTTAATTAATTCTCAAAATTTCAATATAAAATTGTATGATGAATATGTTTTTAATTAAAAAAATGAAAAATATAAAAAATAAATTAACCAATTTAACCGACTTAATCGACCAGTCGGTTCGATTTTGTTTTTAAGTTAATCGATAAGTTCGGTTCGGTGTCAATTTTCACCAAAAACCGATACCGACCAACCGATGAACACCCCCTAATATTTCTATGCATTTTTAAAATTTTGATGTTTAGAATTAAATTCCTATTTAAATATTGAATTTCTTATTTATAATTTTTAATCTATGAAAAAAGTAAGGCTTTCTTTAATTACACGTTTAACAATTATGGTGTTTGGGCTACTATTAATAAAGGGGGAGAATGAGACCAAGAATGATTCTCAGTGTTTGAGTCACCGAGAATCATTACTTCGATAATCACGTTTTTCCAAAATCACATTTTTATTCTCCTCCAAACTACTCTATTCGTCCCATAACAACTTTTATTTCTCTTTAACAATTTTTCACTCACATCATATCAATTATTTTATTTTTCTCATTATCATTTTCTTTCCCCCAAAGACAATAAATCAATCTCTCCATAATCATTCCCTTCACCACAAACACAATTAATCATTCTCCCTATAATCATTTTCTTTCTCATTCTCTCCCAATTTTCATTCTTCCCATAATCATTATCATTCTCTTTGTCCCAAACACACCTTAGTCTCGTAAAAATAGTCAAATTGTGGGTAAGATTGACTGATATATATATATAAAAAAATGATCAATTTACAAAATAAATGTGCTTATGAACATTCGACTTACATGTGAAAACAAAAGGTAAAATTGTGTAGTATCTTGAAGAAACAATAGGAC
>JBBMEG010000022.1:12484654-12503018 GCA_037832605.1 Cyclanthera cordifolia
ATATTAGTAATAGTTTGATAATTAATTACTTGTTTAAAAATTGATGTTACAGTGATTGAATGATATATTTGATGTAAAATGTAGAAAGTTTGAAGAATTGATGTTTACTATATACAACGAGAGATTTTTGAGAAATAGTGATTTACCGTCAATTTTCTACCAAAATCAAACAACAAATCTTTTAAAATATAATATGTGACTAAAAAAGGTTTTGAAATAATTTGTGACGAATTTGATTATTTTATGTTATTTGGTCATTATTATATCGTTACAATGAAGAGTAAGGATTATAGTCAATAGACATAACTATGCATAAAAGTTAAGGGTGGGGTTTAATACCGATATAAAAGAATGGAGGGAAGATGATGAAGGAATTAATGGTAATTGAAGTAATTAAGTACTTACTCGAGGAGTGAATATATATACTTTTGAGCAAAAACCCACCATGCAAATATTTTTGGAGGATGTTTGAAAATTTGTGTGAAACTTGTGGTTATTGATATCTAGCTCTAAATCCCAACCCAATTTAAAATACATTTGAACTAATTTCATGGAATATATTACCCCAAGAAAATTAATAGTTAATTAATTTATGGGAAGATGACTACTCCACCATTGTTGAAAAATCATGAATTAATCAGTGATTTGGAATAGAATGTCAATTTCATTTTGATATTTGATTGACATTTAGAAACATTACATCATTTACCTATGCTAGAATTCTATTGCTTTCTTACCTACTTAAATTAATATACAAAATTAACAATGGAATAAATCTCTCAAATTTCAAACTCAAAAAAAATAATAAATAAAATAAAATAATAAATCAAAACTTATCAAATTAAACGATATGTATGACGAGATCGATTCCGTTTCATATCTTAATTTTACTCATATATATATATATATATATAAAGAAGAATCGTCAAAGTGATTATAACAGATGTGAGCTACTCTATTCATTGTAAAGTAGAAATTTGATCCACGTGTCATAAATTCAAATTCGATTTAAGTGGATAAACTTAATTAGACAATTCAAATCCAACGCACGAGAATATTTGATCTAGAAATTTGGATTCGGTATTCAATCAAATAAACTTAATGAATTCAAATGTAGTAGACAATCAAAGAGTAAGAAAAAGTACACTACAAATAAAAATAAAAAAGACAAATTTTCATGTGATATTTATTTAATTTATATAAAAAAGAACCATAATTTGAAGAAGGGAATTTATGCATTTGAACTATCATAAAATAAGTATTAAAACTTTGTTTGGTTGTTTTTCATTTTATCTTTCAATTTAAAATAGTGTTTTTTTCTTTTATATACTTACGCATATATGTAATATCATTAATTTTATACACTTTTATCAAAAGATCGACAAAAAATCATAAGAGATCTTAGTAACACGTGAAGAATCATTCATACAAATACATCGAGCTAAAGTGAAAAGGTAAATAAATAATAATAAATAAATAAATAAATTGGGTACAAATAAAATTGATTTATAGGAAAAACAAAAGTTGATTTTTAGATTAGTGATAGAGTCAAAGTTTGAAGGTGTCAACATCTCTCTTGAAGACTTCAAAAGCCTAATTTTGAAGATGAAATCATTAAACATTGCTTCTTTTGTCAAAACCACAAATTCATTTTTTCAAATTAAAGTAAAAAAAAAAAAAAAAAAAAAAAATCCCTATAAGAAATTTTAAGTTGATATTTTTCAAATTAGTTTAACAACATTAATAATTTTAATATAAACAAAGAAAATATGTGAACATATTTTTTAAATTCGGAGAGAAAGGTGATTATTTTTTAAGTAAAAATTACAAAAAAAAAGAAGAAGACCAAACTTAATTTATTTTAAAAGTTCAAACACCAAAATAAAACAAACTTGAAAGTCTATGACTCAAAATAGAACAAACTCAAAAGTTTAAATAAAGTTTGAATTGCGGTGAGTATCTCCATCATGCCCATTCAAGATGACACCATATTTAGGAAAGTCACCTTGGACTAAATCTGAAGTGGTGACTGAAATACCCGCTTTAGCTCACTCGCTTGGGTCGAATCCAACTTTTGGGATCATGAAATGCCCGCTTAAGTTTTTGCCCGCTTAGGTGAGGTCATCGAAATTTCGAAAACTAATAACACACATTATGCTCTGATACTATATTAGAAAGTGTGAACATCCATCTCAAAGCCGACTTTTGAAGATTTAAGAACAAAAATGACATAAATCTCAAAGTCTAGAAATCAAAACAATATTTTAAGCAATAAAACAATATCAAATAAATCATTGTATTATCATTAAAAAAAAAATTGACACAAACCCATAAGTTACAAATCAAATTTGTTTACCTATAATTTTTTTAATTTATTTAAATGAGACATGAAATTAAAATATTACATTGATTTCTCAAGTAGGAATAATTGAAAGGCAACACAACCAACCAAAACTAAATATTTTATCGTCCATAAGCAATCTTAAAATAGGGAGTTGTTTTAACAAAATAGTTGAGTTGAGGGACAACTTACATTTATTTATTTATTTTTCTCATTTTTTCCTTTCATGTCCCGACAAGATAATGGAAATTAGATTACATTAAGGACTTTTATTAACTTTGGTCGGGTAATCACCTTTGTATTAGCTGAATGGATTATAAAGTTTGTAACCATTATCAATTAATTACATTAATAGTTCCCATTAAGCTAAAATTGTTCCTTTAATATAGCCTTTTCGTGATTCTTATAGATAAATTAATATTCGGTTTTTCTTTTTTTTTTTTCTTTTTTTTTTTTTTTTAATTTAAAGAATTTGTAATAAGTTTATTTTTCTATGACATGAATGACTTTTATTACTAGTGGTTTAAATTGAGAATCAAAATTCTTAAAAAAATATATAGGGTGTGTTTGGATCCGGAAAATGAAAATGGGGATTTTGAATTAAGAATCAACAATACTAAAAATCAACCTTATAACATGAGCGACAAAGACATTTAGTTTGTCCTTTGAAATTGGAATTCACATTATCACCATATTTGTTGTACCACTAAAAAGTTAAAAATAAAACTGTTTTTTAGGATTAAAAAATAATAAAAAGATGAAGAACAGATAATTCTATTATCGCTTCCTATCTAGGGTACTAAAATCTTACAAGTTCTTGCATGTAGCCTCGGCATATGTCTCGTAAAAATAAACGTGATGCGTGTAGGGGGGGGGGACAGTAAAAAAATGTGCTTATGAACATTCATTCAACTTACCTGAGCAAACAAAGGGCAAGATTCTATAGTTTCTTGAAGAAACAATAGGGACCATACGGTGATCATTTTTTGCTCTGTGGTATGGAAGTGGTATTGGTATAGAAATTGCAAAAAGCACAACACCACCGGTCTCCTAAAGAAACGGGATGAAAGTTAATAAAAACTCAATCTATCAAAACAAACACTCATTCGGATGATGAAACTCATTTCTACGCAATAATAGGGCGTTTGGGGTAAGGAGAATTGAAATAATTATGGAAAATGAGAATACAGAGGAGAATATGATAGAACATGATTAATGATGTGAATGATTATAAATGATTGGCATGAAAAGAGTGATTATGGAGAACAAAGACCAATACCTATGTTTAGAGGGCATAATATGATTTATAAGAGGAACCAAACTATTACCTGTGTTTGGAGCGTAGAAAATAATTATGAAGAATATATGGAGAGAACAAAAAGTAGTTACTGAGAGAACAAAAATGATTGTCGGAATAAGATTATGCGACAATGAATAGTGATTATGAGAGAAATGAAGATTGATCATGAGTGGAATGATGGTCGATGGCGCAAATGTGGGTAAGGAGATTGTTTCTCACAATCATTCAAGTCCTCCTTATCCCAAACACCCCAAGTAAGCTTTTTTTTTTTGAAAAGATCACAAACAATTTCATTAAGATAATGAAAAAGAGTACAATAACCCCAAGTAAGCTTTTAAAAGAAAGTTATACAAAGAAGAAAAAAGACAGGAGAGAATACCATTGTTACGGTGTGTATAAGTGGAAACAGGTCTGACTCTGGAGGGGAAATCAAGTCTGAGTTTCCGAAGGAGCAGAGGCAATTTTTTCGGTTTCGCTGTTAGGAGTATTTGACTTCATATATTCAAGCGCAACCTCTAACCTCAAATCCACAGCTCGCTTATACTGTAATTAGTTATCAACTTACCACTTAGAACAAAACTAGACTTGAAACTAAATGAATATGAAGTATTACAAGAAAAACAATGAATGACAGTTGAAACCAAAGGGAAACCAGAAAAGTCAAACCTCAAGCATCGCGCCAGCCTTTATTTTGGACTGCATCAAACACCATTTCTTAAAATGTACACCTGCATCAGCCTCATTTGTTATTTATAATATCTGACTTGCTCACAAATATTTTCAGAAATACAAGAAAGATATAAGCATTACATTTCTATGTAGAACACACCAATTTCATATGCTTAACTTTCATGCCGCATATGCATCTAGGTGCGTTTGAGATGGTACAAATTGAGAAAAATGTAATAAGATACTTCCAAATATTTCAAAGGAAGCTTCTAATAGTATTAAGTCGTGGAATCTTAGCCTTTACTTTTGTTACGAAAAAGAACAGTAATCGAAGAGAAACTGTAAAGAATGCAAAAGAAAAAACATACAGATTTACGTGGTTTACTAACGACGTGCTAGCTATGTCCACGAGCAGAAGAGAGAAACTGTTTTATTTAAGAGATAAAAATACAAAATGTCGATCAAATTGGAACTAGGGTTTTAAGAGAGCTTATATAGGCAGTCTCATAAAACCCTAATACATATAAGGCGAAATTACATAAATACCCATGTGTGTAAACATAAACCTAATTACATATTTCGTCTAGGTTCAAGGCATATCCCAACAACTTTGAAAGGGTAAAGCAGGAAAATAATGTAGGTTGGAGGTAATCTCATTGTGCATAGTCAATTAAAGAAGATTACAGTGGACAAAAGAGATGATTTTCAGTATCTGAATTCGCTTGCAAAGAGGCCTAGCAGGGGGTTTCTTTTCTGTATTTTGCCTTTCTAAATCACATTATATCTATCAGAATTCTGAGAAATTTGTATACACCTCAACTAATCTCATAAAACACTATCTAACCTATAATATTTGACTGATAGAAAAGCAAACTCACAAGAATTTAATATCCTAGGTTCGTGGGTCCCAGGAGATGTGAACCCGTTCCTTCAAAATCCATTTACTTTTACTCGTCCTTACTTTGTCCTAAAAATATTCTCAAGAATTATATATATAAAAAAAGGAGTAAGATCCCAACCACTACATCATTCAAGGCTCCAAACTTCTGATAAAGGAAATCAAGTTTTCAAGGAGGAAAATGGGTGAAGATGTGATCTTTGGTTTCTCTTATAGGCCTTGCGCTAGTGTTTTAGAGATACTTACTAGTTACTATTATTATATTTTGGATTGAAAAGAATTGATGGAGGACTGTGCAGCCGAAATCTTCAACATGGATGAAAAAATAGCTTCCTTCTTTCTACATAGTAAAATTGAAAATAAAGAAGAGTACAAGGGCTAAAATCGTTTTTTCAAAGGAGACTGAAAAGGTGATAAGTTCTACTATTCTGTTCTGCATAGAAAATCCTTTTGTTATATAAACAAAGTTATCTTCAAATGATTCAAAGAACGATTGGATGGGTGCAGATTCTTTTTTTTTAAGGATTTGAGAATAACATCTCAAGCGGAAGAGATCCAATTAAAAAGAAGGTTCACAAAAGTTCAAGTGTAATGGAAGATAGTGTTTGGATTCTTGAGCCAAAGGAGGTGTTTGTTTGAGACTTTTATAGAGCTGTTACAAATGAGCTTTTATAATCACTGTACAAGAACATCAACCAAACGAGTTGTTACTACAATTTCTTCTATATAACCATTTAAAACAACTTGTTTATAATCACTCTAATGGTGTAGCTAATTAGACGGTTCTGTATGTGCTTATTATGTTGTGATCAGAGGAAGTGGCTGGATGTCTTGGCCTGGTGAGCTTTTAGAGTCTGAAAAGTTCTATTTGTCATAAGTTTGCTCCTTTCGGTTCTTCGTTGGAGATATTTGGAAATTTTTGAAGAGCATCATCTCTACCAGGGATGAGAACTCTGGTTTCCCAATGTATTAATTGTTATGAGTTTTTGAAGTTCTTTATGTATCTTTTTGGGGCCATCGTTGGGTTGTTTTCTTGTATTTAATTAAATCATGTATTTATAAATCTATTTATTAGTTCTGGGCTGTGATTAACCTATGTTTCTTCTTTTTTTTTAATCTTTTGAATGCGAGAATTGTACTTTTCATTTTATCCAAAAAATTTATTTTTTCCTTTGTCATAAATTTCAATAGAAATCTATGGTTTATAGAAGTTTTCATAATTCAGTAAGACAGTTCTAAGATGGAAAGCAGGACATGTAAGCTGAAGATTGTGTTGTTAGTAGATACATATACACATAATCCAAGTATTTGCATGTAAATCATTTCATGACTTTAGGCCAACACTTCTCTTTATCTTATCTTTTCATTTCTTCTTTTTATTTTTCCACCTTTTTTTTTTTGCTTCGATGGGTTAAGGAGGGATAAGTAACACAACTACATTGAAGCTCGTAGATATACAAAAAGATGGGTGTAGGACAAACTTACCCGCTTTAATACAAACAAAAGACGAATCATCGGCAGTTGCCTCCAACGACCACCTACAATGAAGCTGAAGCAGTAGATACAAATAATAGTGAGCAACTGCTAAACTTGTAGCTAAAGTTCAACTAAATTAACAAACAACTAAGCTAGATATTAACTATAACTTTTATAACTATCGAGTACTTGTGTTTTCTATATAATAAGAAAATCAAAACTACATTAGCTATAGATTCTCAAAAATCAGAGCTATGAATTGAGAAAATTTTCGCTCCTTAAAAAATTATGAGACAAGAATTAAAAAACATATATTGGACGAGCTTACAATACAATAAAACTGGAAAAATGCAGCAATTTACACATTGGCCCCATTCTAAAAAGATTTTAGCCTAAAGCCGTTCGGAGAGTACTAGTATGAGTATATTGGGAATATTAGTAGGATACTAGTAAGGGCATAATGATAATTAATAACAATCTAGAGATGACTTGGTTATGAAAAATGTGAGTTAGATCTAAGCAGAGAAGATTGTTTTGAGGGACTGTCCAGCGTGGGGTTCAGGGAGAAGCATTCTCCGAAGGTTATTGATATTATAATTTCTCTTTGATATTGCAATATAATCTTTGTCTGATCTGATATCCGGGATCTTTGTTCTTTCCTGATCCATTTCATTAACCATACGTGGTTAATAGTTTTACTTACCACTCTTTTACTTAAACTGGATGTTCGTCTTGTCCAGTTTTTACCATGTGTTAGAAAGCTTCAATTATTCAGTTAGATAGTTTAAGTGAGGTTATTTGCCACTCTATATACTCAGCCGTTGGCCGTTGTAATCATTTTTTGTTAATGAAATATTTCTGAATACTTTGAGAACTTGAGTGAATCAGTTCTATTTCGTGTTATGTGTTTCTCGACCTCGGGATCCTAACAGTCAATTGTAAACCATGTATTCTTCTCTTTTTTAGAAAAGTGAGCAAATGATTGTCAAAAAAAAAATAATAATAAAGAAGAAGAAAAGTGAGCAATTGTGTAGCAGCATAATAACTAGGCATTAAAACCAGTAAAGACTTTTTTCCATAAAAGCAACGAATATATCAAGAAACAGCATAAGAAGGAAAATTGGAAAAATTGATCACCTCAAAGTACGTCCCAAATGGCACATCATGCGCGTTTTGTACCATCTCAAATACCTAGAAGAAAGGAGATGAAAAACATATCAAGCACGGAAAGAAAATGTGTCAGAAAGCTTTTTGGTTTATTGACATGTAAAAGAAGTCGTGACGTATGTTTCTTTCTTCCTTCACTCATGACTTGCACAATTTACACTCGCAGATTTGTAATATATGCTAGCCTTCGTAGATAAAATTAAAACAATAAACCCCATACGTGTAACAATCTCATTGAGAAGAATTGTAATATATCCTTGTAATGTCATCCCAAGGGGTGGCGCGGTGATTGAAGATTTGAGTTTTGAAGGTGTGCTCTCCAAATTTCAAGTTCGAGACCCACCTATGATATTAATTTGTAGACACCTCCCGTGACTCTATTCCTTCGATATCTCCCGGTGTCTGGCCTAAGGATGGGTGTGGTTACCCTGTGTATAGTGGAGTGAAACTTCAATTTCTCAGTTTTTTTTTTTTTTTTGTAAGTTGAGACAAAGAGAGATTGCAATGGAATCAGACAGGAAATTGCAACACTTCTTTCCAAAGGAAGCGGTAAGAATTTGATTGAAGAATCTTCAAGGATTCAAAATATGAAAGAAAAATAAAAAATTCTTCAAGGATGAAGAAAATCGAGGGGCCAGCTGTGGGATGGAATGAGATGAAATAGCAACTTTTCATGTTGTTTTGGCTCTAGTCCAAATACTGTTGTAATTACCCTCTCGTAATTTGTTCGGCCATCTGAGATCTTTTTCTGGACTCCATGGTTTTTTTATACATATTTCTATTTATTTTCTTGTCAAAGACCAAAATAATGACAATGCTGTCCAGGAATTACAACGTGCTAACCGCCATAAACAATTTAAACTAAACATAATATTGAGAAAGAAAAAGGGTAGCCTAGCCATACCAACTTCTTCTTATCTTCAGATAAAACTGCATGTTGATACTCGGTCATCGCTGTGTCTGGTGGGCACATGGGGCTATTACAAAGTGATCTATACGTAAGCTCTCTAACTTGACCTTCATATTCACTTGCCGCATGCCACTGTCCCATCTGAATACAAAAAGTTAAATATAAGGCATTAGAAATGAAATCAACGAAAGCCCAAGCATCCCTGAGTTTCCTCTCTAGTTATACCAGACTCCGAAGTTGTAAAAGGCCTAAATTTTAGGTCAGTGGTTTTAATTTGATCATGTGAGTAGGATCTAGAACCGAGCTAATTTTATAGTGAGAGCGCTTATGAGATCTTTGTGAACACGATTATGAAAACTTCTTATCGCATACACATCTATACCAATTCTCAGTTTCTTATATGAAAAAAGGAAAAAAAGGCCATTGGATAAAATTTCAGAGAGCCTTATTTGAACCTATATTCAGTTTTAACTAACAAATTGCAACGAGTAAAGAGTAAAGGAGAAAATTATTTCTTACCTTTAAGATGAAATAATATGAAAGTCAATGTAAGGAATGAAACCAACAGGGGGGTCAAATGAATAACCAAACACTTCTAAAATTTCATCAACGGTTCAAATTAAATCATGAAATCTTTAAATTAGTATGTCTAGTAACCAATAATAACAAGAAGTTCAACAGAAGTAGGAGAAAGATTCAGGATTGGTGATAGAGTTCCAGATTAGAAAAGGAAAAAAAGATGGCCTATCAGTTTTTTCTTTTTAATATGAACCGGGCTTCCATTGAGAATGTGAGACCTGTCATTTGGAATAGTAGCATACTCTAAAACACAACTTTTCGACTTCTAAAGTTACTTTACTAGTTCCCAAAAGAAAAAGTGAGTTTTATTTACTTACAACTAGATTAGTATCTTTTCGTCTCAAAACAAAAGCACTCGTGTAATTTGATCCATCGCTCAACAAGGTCATAAAGAACTTCTCGGGACTGCACGGGAAAACACCCTGAAGAAAAAAGAAGAAAAGGGCAACAAAGACTGAGCTCATTGTAGGATAGTTTTCTAAGGCTAAACGGTAAAAAGTGATGCGTACGTTGTGTATGCTAGTAAGAACCTCCTCTTTGATGAAAGCCTGAGTATTTGTATTTTTATTTTTGAGCAAATGATCAGCGGCAATCTTCTTCATACTTTCACTAACTCTCACAGAGCTACTATGTGCGCGCAGTGCTGATTCAGCCTTCTCCTGAAATGAGATTAAACAAACAATTGTCTTGTTTTTCATTAAAAATAACATTTTACAAAAATCCAAAAAGAAAAAAATGTATTCTACCACCAGACCTAATACGAACAAGAGTTATTTGCATCAATTACATGAGTAGCCTGGTTAGCTAGGGCAAGCAATTTCTTGAGCCTTATACCCAAGAAAAAAAAACTTCTCAAAAGCAGAAAGTAAATTAAGCAAACATTATAAACAAAACAATACATACGTATCAGTAACAAAACTAATTACCGTTGTATAAAAGGTTCCTCCTATATAATATAACAGTAACAAAAATTAATTATCAAAATAGTAGTCAGTGACTCAACGCTGCATTTCCTTCTAAACTTGTTATAGCACCTCCTTGAGTTATCCAAATATACCAAGATCTGCTTAAAAGAATAAATCTGCTTAGACTATTAGAACTTCTAAAGATTTTTATGCTCAAGTCAAGATTCTGATGGTACTCAATTTCCGAGTTTGACATCTTTCTAATGACAAATAAAATTGCATTAAATTCAGTGAAAATGCAGATGAAATATCCTTCCAGAAATCTCTTTTGTGCGAAGACAAACTTAAGGAACATACCTTCTTCTCAGCTTCCAGCATTTCACGGAAGATTTTCAATGCACGCTGTAAAGCTCTAACTGTATGGTTCCTATTCCAAAATGATGCAAATTTATACCTGACTCTACCTGGAAATTAAATGAAAAAGTGTGGGAAGATATTAAAATCTAGGTCCATCAAGATTTACAGAAGGAAATTCACTTATCATGTACTTCTAATCAATTTTCCATAATTAGTGGTCCAGGAGGCTTAAAAATAGAAGGAAAAAAATGTTTTATCTGGGAAACTTGAAAATCGACAAGCTTGAGATATGTGGTTTCAAAAGTCATATATTGTGTTTTCTCAATAAGATCCTGCAAGCACACAAAGGTACTGACCATCAGGACTTCCCAACGGAGGTACACCGTGCCCACCAGCACCCATGCGAAGAATAATTGTCAGAGCAGGATTGATAAATGCATGTTGAGTTCTTCGTATCTTCATAAATCAAAATATCCGTCACATATACACAATAACACAAGAAATATCATAAGAAAATAGTGAAACTGGTATGAAGGGAGAAAATGGGAGATAGAAATTACTTCATCAATATCTTCTAGTGGTATAACCACCTGTCAAGAAAAAGGAAACCACTGTAATATGAAACAACAAATCTACTAGGATTTTTTTCATTTGGTTTAATGCAAGTAAATGCCGACAAACACAGAAAATAAGCATTAAAACATTCCTAACCTTCATTTGCTTGGAGAAGATGTTAGAGTGGAAGCAAATGTGCCAAGAGGAGACATACATGCGACCATGATACAAGAAAGATCTCTCGAGAGCACAAGAAAAACTATGCTCAACCACCTGAAGAAAAATGATGTCCCTTAGGTATGCTAAGACAACAGAAACTCTAAATTTTCGAGAAGTGGTTTTGAAAATTGTAAATATCAGCATCAATTATTCCAAAAACAATGTTAGTTCCAAGAAACCAGCCTCATCAGGTAGAAGCTCAAATATTGTCTGAAGAGGCCCTGGCTTTTGATGAACCACTGTCAGCTCTGGTTTATCTAAAGAAATTCTTCTTCGAGCATTTGCTCCGGCATAACCATTAATTGTGCTGAAAAACAGTCACTAGAATTTATAAATACAAACTTCATATAATTTTAATTAAAAAACCACCATTATTTAATAACACATGGGAGAGAATAGCATTCAAGGGGTCAATATTAGTATTGTTCGAAATTCAAAATTTGCAAAACATCTAGTACGTGATAACATTCTACTAAGACTTAAACTAAAGGGAATCTACTTTCTAGAATTAAACACATCAAAAAGAAGTATTAGGCTTAGTTGGTTAATAATAAATAAATTTATCACAACCCATTAGCTTAAGTTTTTGGGATGATTGGTGGTTTAACATAATTTAACATAGTATTAGAGCAGTCTTACCAAGTCGTTTTCTCCCGAATGAACATTGAATTCCACTTACAGAACATTTCTTAAATTTCTTAGTTCACAAGTGAGAGGGAGTCTTGGTTGGTATAATTAAATTTACCCCATCGACTTAAAATTTTAGGTTGATTGGTGGTTAAACATAATTCAACCTATTTTTTTTGCTCATAGTTGTAAATTTTAGCATCTCTTTTTCTTTTTAAGAAATCAAACTTCTACTGAGAGAAGTGGAAGAACAGGACAACAATTAAGAGTAGCCAAACAGCTAGTTATACGAAAGAAGCATTAAAACTTAAACCGCTCATTTCTCTCAAGCAAAAGGCCTGAGAGCTATGAAAAAGCTAGCACGCCATAGTTTCTCTTCTACAGTAAGAAATGTCATTGAAAGAAATTTGACACTCATTTGAAATATGGCACTGCTGGTCATCCTCAGACACACGGTCCAAATGACGTAATTAATAGAATTTCACAAATTTTAACACAGATTTGTATTCCCCACCAGTAGAATTTTTCTTTCAACGGTGAGTAGTATAGATCAACAGGTAAAATTCCTTTTGAGGTATCATATACGAGTCCTCCGAGACTTCGTTTGGTTTTATTAATCAATCTAGTCCCACAAATATTGACAACCATGCTAAGGTGCTGGATAGTACACATTTAGAGAATTCAAGGGAAAGTGGTAAACCAACTAACAAAAGCTAAAAAGCAATATACTGCAATTGTCAACAAGCCCCCGTATCTTCCCTAGTAACGTGCCCCCTCAATTTTTTTTTTTCTCAGTCTTAATTGAAATCTTCCTTTATCTGACCTCTACTTTTTCATTTTTCTCATAATTTTGTTTCATTTATTTTTTCTACAAAGATGGATCAAACAGGCCGCTTTTACATTAAACTGTATACCTTTTTTAGATCTAGCTTACTCACACTATTTTCTCAAGACAAACCACCTAACCTTACAACATTTGGTTATCAAGGAAACCCAAAAGATATTAATTCTTAGGTGTTCACCATGAATTGAACCCAACCTTTTGGTTTTCTTAAGTATTTGTGATCACTAGGCCAACCATAATAGTTAATTAATATATACTCAATATATGTCCTCCAGATCAATGTGTGTTTTTTGTGTGCTTATTTAGTTCAACTTCCCACAATGAAATGAAAAACCAATATGATCAGGTCATTCTCATTGTTACACACACACACTTAAACAAAACAGCCTAAACTAATCTAATGGTTTTGACAACTAGAAAAAATAAGTTAATATTTTTTATTGATTTTTGGCAAAGAGTACATGATAGCCTTTTCAATTTTAAAACGGACTGCAGTGCATCAAGTAAAAGTTAACATACCTTGTCTTCCGTGAGAAAAAAAAAAGATATCAACATGACTGTAGGGAAAAAACAAATTTTTTATTAAAACAAAATTTTCATTAACTTAGAACCTTCTGACTCGTAACCATAGACAAAAGAATCTTGCAGTGGAGGACTTATTTTGTGAGCTTGTTTTTTGTATGTCATGTACATTCTTTCATCTTATTTATCAATAAAAGATCGGTGTCTTACCAAACAATACAAGAACCACTTGCTCACAAGTAAATTTGGATGTTAATGATACTTCATTAAAAAAAAACAAAGAACAAAATAAAAAGATTAAAGTACAAAAGGTACCTTCCAGCATTGCCTGACAATTTTATAGCTTTAATGTGGAGACAGACCTGAAAAGTTCATGTACAAATTTAATCAGTTTCCTTAATAAGGGAAAGGGCATTATGCATACTAGAAAAGGCTAGAAAAGGCAAATAAGAAACAAAAAGAAGCAACAAATTATGAAATAAGAACCTGCCCGGAAGGGCTATCTAATAAGTGCCACACAGCACCCATCTGGCCTTCACTTTCAACTGTAACAGTAACTGAACCAAGAACAGCGCTTTTCCAAACTATATCCCAATCATAAATTGTAACATTAATCTGTTAGATAAGGGGGAAAAAGTTATATAAGTGGCATGTAAATTACAAAAACAACATTGAACATTGACAAAAACGACGGGAGCTAGTATTTATTTCACTTCATTAGCTCAATGATGCAGCAAATCTTATATCATGCGTCCGACCAAGATAACTTGCAGTTTGTTCAATAAACATTCCCTGAAGTTTCAGAGAATAGAAAAGATCAATGGGGTGACAAAAGGGTTGGGCAGGGTCAGTAAGGAGCAAATGTTGGGTTGAAGTATCTAGGACAGATATACGCTGGGTGTAACACTATAAATGTGATCTAAACTAGCTCTCAAGCCTGTCAGTCAATGGATCAGGCAATGCCTATAGAGTCATTGGCACAAATTTATATTTTTATATTATTAATAGATAGTTTATAGACACCAAAGAAAAGCATTTGAAAAATAATTTCTTCAGATAGGATACCTGAACAGGGAGCTCGTCAACGGAAAAATTGAACTCCTCCCCCCACATGGGATTCCTTGAACCAGGAATCATTGAACTGCACCAAGCATGAAGTACTTCATTCAAGTATTGAAGGAAAAGAAAGCTGAGCACAATCTTGGTTATAGACTAGAACAAAAAAAAAATACTAACTCCACAATAAGTATGATGGGAACAAAGTGATTCTGCACATTAAAAACATTTGAACTCTGATTTTCTTTTCTTGTTTTTTTTAGCCATGTAGTAAATTTTGAATGAAGCAAAATTAACCGGCAGAATTGGCACTAAACTGTCGGAAATTGCTTATTAGTGATGGGCAGCGAGGAGTTTACACTCGACTAACATACTACTGGGGATTTGTATACTAGAGAGCTCTTTCATATATTTATTTCAACTGGGGTGGATATACTCGAGCATTCTTTCCCCATTATTTCTTTTATCTAGACCTTTATATACAATTGTTGAAGAAGTCCTTTAGTAAGAAAAAACGGACTCCTGTAGAATCTTATGCTATACTGTTACAAATTTTGAAATTTTAGTTTCGGCCGATTATTTGTTTTGTAGGCTAACACCCTACAAAAATTAAAATAGAGGGCTGATCTCTTATCTTTGGAAGCTTGTAAGAACGACAATAAAGACTATTACTATTAGTATTAATTGAGTATTCTTGGCGCAAAGACTCTTTGATGCTAGATTGCATCAACATCCACCATTTATTTAACATTAAAATAATAATTTTTTTGTTATCATCAAACTTTCTTCATTTATCAAATCATGTCCAGATGAGAAAACTTCTTTACAATCCAACCAACAGCCCAGTCGGGCACACATACCCACTAAACCATCAACCATCTGCAAAGGTTAAAATTACAGAAAAGAACAAAGAAGAAAATAACCTGAAGCGTTTTTCTGTACCACAGGTAATGATAGCATAAGGATCAGAAGTGCCATTTAAGTTTGCAGCGATAAGATTTTTGGCAGCCAACAGTTCTAACTGAAAAACCAAACACTTCATAAATGAAATTGACAAAACAAAACAAAGGTGAGTAAATAATAGAGGACAAAAGTAAGAGTTTGGTTTGAACACACAGACATATAAGAACCAGAGCAAGCAAAATATCCAATTACCAGCATACCTTAATTAGATAAGCAGAACTAGTTTGAAGGTCTCTCGACTGGCCGGGGGGAGTCTACAAAATAATTCCAAGACTGCACGTCAAAACGATTGCATATTACTTCATGAAAAAACAAATAATAATAAATAATTGAACAATTTTTATCCAGCATTTTGTAACACGAGCAACATAATATAGTTACATAATAGCTAAATGCTTTATTTTTATCAGTTTCACATGAAACCCACACAGTTTTCAGAAAAAATCAAATTTCATCCCAAAAATTGTTATCATCATTGAGAAATACATTGAACCGTAATGGAAAATTTTAGGCGCCAAATAGGCCATTTAGCAAATAAATTGCCCTTTGACTCAACTTACCAGACCGTATCTAGCCTGGTTGAGTTACACACAACCCAATTTTCAAGAAGACTAATTCGAAGACTGAATTATTTGTTACACCAAGTTGTACATCTTGACCAGCTGTAATTAGTAACGGGCAATATCAATTCAAAATTAGAAATGAATTTCCCAGTCAAGCACGTAACGACAAATATAAAGAAAAAAAAAACAAAACAACAACACACACACACCCACAGAGTTAGAACAAGAAGCTAGAATTTCAACGGCGACATAATTGCTTAAACCCCAAGGCAGACTACATCAGAGAGCAACTCAAATAACTAAAATTCCCGAATCAGTAATCAAAACCTAAAGCAAACCTAAAAAATGTATATTCATCGATCTGTCCTATAAATTAGCAAATAACTTTTTTTAAAAAAAAGGACTGTAGACTTCCCGAAAATTAAACAATCCCGTCAATTCTCCTCAAAACCCAATTCCAAAACTCATCAAAACGATTCCATCACAAACTTAAACAAGCCATACGAGAAACCACTCGATCAAACCCAATCACCCAACGAACCAGCATTCAAATACTCAAACGCACATGAATCAATAAAAACATGAAAAAACATAAACAATCGAAACAGAAAACACAGTACAGCGACAGAACGAAGAAAAATTAGAATAACAGAAGGCAAACCTTGTCCTTGGCGTCAATAGCATCGCAAGAATTGCCAACAACAGAGCGATCACCATCACACAAGCCACACCGGTAAGCGAAAAACCAGTAAGCAAAAATGGCAAAGAGGGAAGTAGCGAGAGTGATCTTGATCTCCAACCAGGAAGGGAGAAGAAAATCAAGCGCCATAGCGATCGCCATTTGAGGACTGAATTCGGAATGGAAGAGAATTGAAGGAATCATAGCGGAGATTGACGAAGAATTTCTGTTGCTGTAGACTATGAAGGGCTGGGAAAGGTCATCAGTGCGTTTCAATGGAAGAAATCGGAAACCTTTTTTTTTTTTTTTTGCCTCTCTGATTAATGGTTTTGAAGAGAGAGAGAGGGTCAAAGTTGGACCGTTGGAAGAAGACCAAATCTTTAACCAATTTAGGACGAAATTGCCCTTGCAGGCGCGATGAAATGTTAGTAATGGCGGTAATTTTGCTGAAGTGAGAAGGGTAGTTTGGGTAGAAAGAATTGAATTGAATTGTGATTAACGCCTGGAAAATATATTTTTTGTGAAGCGGATAGAGATTGATATAGTTAGTTGAAACCTAACTTACCTGACATGATTCGAATTTATGATCTTTTAATTATAAAGTTAAATTTTATAATATAACGCTCAACGATGCAAATGTGAGAAATTTAATAATATATATCAGATGTTTTTAGAATGTTTGAATTGAGGTTTTAAGAATATTTAAAATTATTATTTAGAATGACAATTTTATTTTCTGTATTTAAAATTTATGATTACATTCAAAAGTTTGTTGGGACGTATTTTTAAAAATATTTAAAATGATAATTTATTTTAAGTATTTTGATGTAATGATTAGTAATGATTGCAATCAAAAAATCTTGTTTGAATGTAGTTTTTAAGAGTATTTGAAATTGGTATTTATAATAAAAATCTATTTTGGGTATTTATAAGTAATGATTACCGTCAAAACCTCAAATAGTTTTTAAAATTAATTAAAACGAGAATTTATTTTGAGTTTTTAAAAATCAACATCTCGTTTGGATGTAGTTTTTTTACGAATATTTAATAAATATTAGTTGAAATACTCTTTTAAAATCTCATAACAAACATTGGAATGGTTGAACAAAAAAAAATTAATATAATCTCTGTGATGTTTATTATAAATCGAGACAAAACAAATTGTTATATATATATATATATAAAAATAAATGATGATATTCCTTATCACTTTATTATTTTATTTTAATCTATATTTAAATCGACAACTTTTTCCTGACCAATGAAAGTTGCAAAGGTACAAGTGTATAATGATGATTGAACTCCACGTTTAAAAGGAAAAGTAATTATTAAAATAAAAATTTTTTAAAAAAAATGAAGAGATATATTTAATTAAAATTTGGATCTTCGACGATGTAGTTGAGCTTTATAACTCAGTCAACACATATCAGTGATAATCCACAATTATTTAGACATTCCTAAATAACGTGGGAGTAATAATTATAAATCCACAATAATATTAATTTTGACCTTCACCAACCACATGATCAAAATGTTTTACAACTTTAATAAATAAAATATATATAATCCTACTCGAACCCCCAATGTTAAAAGAAAAACAAAAAAAATTTACTTTTCGAGATATAAAATATATAATCGTTTAAGGAGTGTTTGTTTGAGATTTACTAATAGCTCGTTTGGATGAGGATTTTGGTAGAGTGTTTAAGTAGAGTAGTTATTGATATTTTATTTGGA
>JBBMEG010000022.1:12507108-12544654 GCA_037832605.1 Cyclanthera cordifolia
GTGCCATTTATGTTTGCAGCAATAAGATTCTTGGCAGCCAACAATTCCAACTGAAAAACCAAACACGTCATCTAAATGAAATTTACAAAAAAATGAAAAATGAAGTTGCAAATAATTGGGGCCGAAGGTACAAATTTGATTTGAACACTTGACATATGCGGCTGTGACATGTTAGTTTCCTTACACAGAATAAAAGCTAGAGCAAACTATCTAATGAGTAGCATACCTTAATTAGATAAGCAGAATTAGTCTGTAGGTCTCTTAAATGGCCAAGAGGAATCTACAAAATAATTGCAAAACTGGACGTCAAAAGAGCTGCACTCCATGAAAAAACAATCTACCTAGCACTTTCAGCTAAATGCTTAATTTGTATCAGTTCCCATCAAATCAGAAAAGTGAAAAAAAGGTAGTCACTAAATCTAAACAGAAACAAGTGTCCAGTGTTCCACAATCTTAATGGCAAAACTCATAAGTTTATTCATATTTTGCAGCAATTTTATCTGCCGACAATATTTAACAAACACAAAAGAATGCAATATCAAATTTCATGCCAGAATTTGTCATCATCGCTGAAAAATACATCAACCCATTATGGAAAACATAGCGCTAAAATAGGCTATGTAAGCAAATATATTTCACTTTCACCAAGTTTGCCCGCCTCTAGGGATGTACCCGTTGACTAAACATACCAGATGTGTCCAGCCTCGTTAAGTAACAAAGCAATTTTAAACATTAAAAGACTATTTCCCCAGGCTAGCATTAGCACGCTATCCTGCACTATAATTTCAAAACCAGAAATGAAATCCCAAGTCCTGCACAAAACGGAAATTAAAACAAAACCCACACACAGTTGGAACTAGAAGCTATAATTTGACCGACGATGAAATTTCTTAAACCCCAAGGTTTATAAGACATATCAGCAGCAGCGCAAAGAACCAAAAATTCAGAATCAGAAACCAACTCCTTACACAAATATAAAAATATATACACATCGAGCTTTCCGATAAATTAGAAAAAAAAAGTAAAATTCCCTTAAAAAAAACACATCAATTCGCCTTCCAAACCCAACTCCAAAACTCAACAAAACGATTCCATCACAAATTGAAACACTAACTTAAGCAAGTCATACGAGAAACCACTCGATCGAAACCAACCGAGTGTACCGGCATTCAAATACTCATACATCAATCAATACAAAACGTGAAAATAAAAAACACGTTACAGTCCGCAGTAGAAGAAAAATCAACAGAAGCCAACCTTGTCCTTAACGTCCATAGAATCCCTAGAACCGTCAACAACAGAACGATCACCATCAAATAACCCACTCCGATAGGCGAAAAACAAGTAAGCGAAAATCACAAAGAGGGAAGTGGCGAGAGTGATCTTGATCTCCAACCAAGAGGGGAGGAGGAAATCGAGCGCCATAGCGATCAATATTTGAGGTCTGAATTCAGAATGGAGGAGAATCGAAGGAGCCATAGCGGAAACCGACGAAGAATTTATGTAGCTATAGACTACGAAGGACTGGGGAGAGATCATCAGCGAGTTCCAATGGAAGAAATTGGAACCGCCATTTCTTAACGCATCGAAGGATCTTTTTTCCTTCTTTTTTCTTTACTCGCGTTGATTAACTCCTTATATAGAGAAAGTCAAAGTTGAACCGTTGGAGGAAGACCAAAAATGTATCCGTTGCGTGACGAAATTGCCCTTGCAGGCGCCATGGAAAAGTGGTTGTGTGAGTAAAAAATGGCGGTAATTTTTTGAAGAGAGAAGGGCATTTTGGGCTGAGAAAATGAAATTGTGAGAAGTGAAAAAGAGATTGGTGGTTTGTCGAGAGCTCACATCTGGTCATCATCATGGACATTAGACCAGCACTAGCGGAGCCTATATTTTAGGCATTTGAGTGCGGCATAAATTCTTGTTTATAAATAAAAAATGTTTGAATAAATAAAAAAATAAAATAAATATTTATTTAGCACCCAACATGCATAAAGTGTAGACATTTATATGTATGGAAGATTTTCTCCTAGAGACTGAGTTGGAAGAGAAGATTCGAGAATTGAACTCGTATCTTTTTAGTTTCTATGTTTACATGGTCTAATTTGATGTTTTAATAATTATGAATTTTAGTATTTTTTATAAATTATTTTATGATTTTATCAAAATAACTACTTCATTAATATATTAAAACTAATCGTCATTATTATTAATCAATATTAGGTTAAGTAACTAATCCTTCTCTTAATCTCATATATATATATATATATATACATATATATATATATATATACATATATATATATATATAGGATAAACGTTAAAACCTGAAGTAATAAGTAAAAACTTAAAAGTTAGACAAAAAAGTTTCTGATTCTACTTATGATTTGGCAACCATGCGTGAGCCAGGCAATCTGTTGGTTGTCTCAGGTCAATGCACTTTATTTTCTAAAGAATATGAATAATAGGAAAAAAATAATTGGGGCATGTTTGGCTAGGCCGTAAGAGAAAGAAAATAAATGATAAAAAAAAAAAAAAAAAAAAGTAAGAATTAATCTGTGATTGATGTGATGCAAGTTAGTGGGTCAAACAATGGGAAGAGATCTCTTCCTTTTTTTTCTAACCCTTCTCACCCCCACCCAATGTACTTTAGATATTTTCTTTTATCTAATTTCATATAGTTCGACACAACTACTAATAACAAAATGTTCTTTTAATTAAATAATTGAGAACGAAGAATTCGAAACCATAACATATTAATTACTAAGTCGTGCAAAAGGTTACCATAACTCTTTTGGCCCGACAAACGAGTTTGAATAGATCGAGTTTGTAAAGAAAGTAGAGAAGATATCATACTTTCAAGAAGAAGAAAAACCAATTTTGAAGCAATTTTCTGTTGGAGGATTGAAATATATCCAAATATAATAAACAAATCAAATATCTCCAACATTACTATAAACTAATAAGCATACATATAATTAATTAGCCATCCAATATGAATATGTCAACAATAAGGTCTTATAATATATAAAAATAATTAATTATCATAGATCATATCATCATAGAGTGACTTCATAGACGAGAATCTTGAGTAGAGTGATAACCTTGGGTATAGAGATGAGTTTTATCCATACAAAACAAACTAAATAACATGTTTTAGAAAAAATGAAAACAAACCAACAATAGCTAGAATCCTGAAATGTTCTATTTTGTATTTATTTTTTAGTACAATCAAACAGACCAACAATAGTTATAAACTGGAAAAAGAAGTTCTATTTTTATATTTAATTTTTTAGTACAATAAAATACGAGAAGATTTGAACCACAACTCCGTGATTATTAATACATTCAACGTGTCACTCAAGTATATTCACTTTCACAATCACAATGAAAAAATGATTAAAATCGAAGAAAAAACAGATAAAATACAAATCAACTTATTTACTAATTGTTCACAAATCTTTACTTTTTGCATCTACATACAAACTCAAAATCTTGTAAAGGAGTTATTGAGTGTGGCAACCATATTAACTAACTTCTCATCTTCAAGGGACAGGGTAAAACTTTCACAACTATCTTTGTTGGAAAGAAAAATGTACCATCTCTGGACATTTTCTATAAAGTCTTCTATCCCAAGATCCCGAGCGAAGCGATATAAACCTTCAGAGAAAGACGATGATGCTTGATAATTTTTAGTAGAGAGGGAAAGTGTAATATGGAAGAGGAAAAAGGAAGCATAAATATTTCACAATTCATATTTGAGAACATAACAGTATTTACACTTAGTAATCAATACAAATTACCTCTAAGGTATGGTCTATGGCATATGGGATAGGGATACGGGATACCCCACAAGAGGAGGCTTGAAATGAAGCAAGGCCCTGACTCTCCAACAATTTGCTCCCTTCAAAATAGCATATAGCAGTAATCAACAAGATCCAGTATGAAATATAATATTAACAAACACTTCTTTTCCATCGAGTCACCGAGGAAATAAGAGCCCTCCGCAACCACTGTGAATTTATTGCAAGTTTCCAACATCGTCTTCTTATTCACATTAGTTTCCAAGCTGCAGCCACAAAAAGTATAAATCGGAAATGAGTTAAAAAACAGTACTAAATGTTGGAACGTTCCCGAAAAAAAAAACATGAATGAAAGACAAGATGGTTGCTGATTAAACAGCTAGATGTGGATTAAAGAAAAGTATATTAAATTTACCTCAACCCATCAACTTAGGATTTTGAGTTGATTGTTTAGATTCATCACTGTATTAAAGTAAGAGGTCATATCATATGTTTAAATCCTTGTCATCGTTTCATCCTCAATTAATATTGATTTCCACTTGATGAATATTCTCAAATTTTCAAACTCACAAGTTAGTGAGGTACTAATTAATATAATTAAACATATCTCGACTTATAAACAAGAAAAATTTGACAGTTGATAAACTTCTAGTAGATTCAGAATTACAGGCCAAAGAAGAAACTTTCTTCATGTTTCTATTGGTATCGATGTTGACATTCTCTAGAGATCGAGAGATTCTAGTACTTGTATATATTTATATGTTCAAGGACGTCGATGCTACCAATGCCATATTCTTCATAATGATTCAATTAAAAAACTATGACATATTCTTTAAACTCGAGTTCAAAGTTCAAACTAGAGCAAGCAACTTTAAAAGCCCCTGGACTCAACCTTCATTAGAAGTTGCAAACCATACATACCTCAAGCATATTGATGGTTGTGGAGGAGTGGAGTGAAATAGAACTCCACTCTTGCAATACAAGGCAAATAGAGTCTAAAATCGTCACAAGAATCAATAAGCTTATCCAATGCTTAACCAATGGCTTGATAGTTTCAATGGGTCTTGGTAAAGTATAAGGTCTAACTATCATGGGTTGGTCTAATGGTCAAGAAAATCTTGGAGAACTAAGAGATCATGAGTTCAATTCAGGATGGACACCTATCTAGGACCAGGAGAAATAATTTGCTATGAGGTTCTTGGACTATCAAATGTTGTAGGGTTAAGCAATTGTATCATGAGAATAATCAACGCGTGAAAGTTTGCTAGGGCACTCAGGAATATACAAAAAAGTAAAGTATTAGGCAGACCTTTTCCAATACTTAACCAATGGCTTGAAAAGATTGGTGGCCCCAATAGTAAAGAATTGGGAAATTTGAAAACACCTCCAAAGTTCTAGGTCCAAAACCTAGTCTTTGATGTGCCCAAACTCGGCTGCAAAGATTAGAGAGACTGAACCATGAGCACATGACAAGCAAAATGTGAGAAACTTCATCTACATCACAATGCAGTCAGCAACAAAGAGAGAATTATAGAAAAGTCGGCCTTAACCTACTTTTCAAAAGAAAACAAATTTGGTTTTTTTTAGTATAACAAGAAATGAGAGGCTTCGAATCAAAATCTCGGGGTTGCTAATACATCTCATGTTAGTTGTTAGTTGAGTATGCTCACTTTTGCAATAAAATTGGTTTCCGTTCTGAAATTGTATGGTTTCAATATCAGAGATTGAGTATGCTTTCTTCTCTCTGTTTTAGAAGACAAAATCTTCTTAACCCAAACTGGTTGTTCTTCAAAGCAAGCATTTCCCATCTTTGATTTTTTTTTTTTTTTTTTTTTAATGACACGGAGTCGAAGCTTCACTTTTCTATATCAGAAGTCGATTAACCCTTTCTAGACTATGGCACCGAAATACATCGAAGGAACAAAACAAGTTAAAGTGTCAATAAATTAATGTTACAAACGAATCTCGAACTTGAGACCTCAAAGTGTACATATAATCAGAACAGGACCCTCGACCAACTGCACCACCTCTAGGGGACATTCCCATCATTGATTCTAAAAAAAACATCCTAACTAACAAGTAGAATTTGACTTTTGTGGGTAATTTGCTTGGAACAGATTCAACATATCAATAGAACAGAAGTTTACTTCCAAGAATCCAAAATTGATGAATAAGGTATCCAAGAACCACATTCAAAAACAACAAGATCGCATCAAAGTGAATCAGAAAAACAATTATATTAGTCAATCACCAAAATGAAACCACCATACCTGAAATGTCCTTTCCAGACGCAGCACAGTAGAAAATCGACCGTCCGATCATAGAGAGGCTCGAAACAACGGCGACAAAGTAGAAAAACACAACCAAAACAATAACCAAAGGCATCATCATGAAGCCGATGAAAAACGTGACCGATCCACAGATCATCAAAGCCAGAGAAATCCCTAGAAGAAGCGACGCAAACCCCGCGGGATTTAACTGCATTGGGATCGGCCGCCGCGATGCGTGATCGGAAAACGGGAACGACAAAGGAGGCAATCGGAGAATACTCATAACAAGAGAAGAAAGCTCGTAGAAAACACTCGATTGATCATCTTGCTGCTGCCGTCGCATCATAGTTCTTGGATTAAAAAATCTCAAAATCTCCAAAAGGGTAAATCCTCTGTAGGTCGGGTTGAAAGATTCAAGGGAAATGGATAAAATTGAGGAACTTTATGGATTGTTTTGGCGAGACTAAAACCCGTCAACAACAACATAATCACCGTCAACAACAAGTGGGTGGGTCTGATTAGCAAGTTTTTTCGTTTGTTTCTCGAGAAAAATCATTCAATTTACTACTGAATACGAACACAAAATGAATAAAAACGAAATGGGAGCTGGGATCTTATCTTTAATGGATGCCGACGACATTGCATCTGAGGTCGCGTTGTGAATTTTGGGGATGGTTCGTGATCGAGGGGTGAAACGAAAAATCAAAAACTAAACTGAGTCTAACTGAAAAAAATATATGGATTAGGTTTCGGATCTTCGTAGAAAAACAACAAAACAATTGAATGGAACGAATATATAAATGTTAAAAAATAAATTTAAATGTAAAATATAGTGTACAAGTTTTGTAAATATTATGATGTTTATAGAAAATGCTCTTTTTCTAGTAAATAAATTAAAAAGGAAAATCTATAGATAAGTAGGTAGGGAAGTTTTGCTCAAATAAAAATTCTTACCATTAAATTAAAAATCAAATTAAAAATAAAACAACAAAAATTGAAAATAAACCAAATTTTTTAATGAAATCAAAATAAAAAAATCGAATCAAATAAAAATCGAATCAATAATTTTTTCATCTATTGTACATTGAACATAACTTAAATTTTGAAAAATACATTGATTCGGTTGTTGACTTTGTACAAAATCGAACCAAATTCACTTATACCTAAAGTATAGTTTTTGTTGTTCCTTTCGATCTAACTCATAATTTCACCACAAAACACACAAATACCTAACTAATTTCTTAATAAAATAAGTTTAGAGCGAAAATAACTATTATTTTTCATGTTTGTATTAAATAAAAGACTAAATTTTAGTTTTTTAAATTACATGTATTATATTATGAAATTTCTTCGAACTATAAGAATTAAATTATATTTTTTTAAAGCATGAGTATTAATTTCTAACTTTTTTCCATAAGTGTGTGAGATCGAACTTATAACTTATAGTAGGAGAGTACAAACAAACCAATATTTTAAGCAACTCAAATTATCTAATACAAATATAAGAGTTGGGTCAAGTTATAATTGTCTTTGAGTTAAGTTACGACTTTATGATTTTTGGGTTGGACCGATCTTGAATTCGTTGATTTGTGGCTCCAACCCAACCCCTTTTTCTCTATATATATATATATTCTTAGCACACTTGTGAAGCTTATAGAGAAAATATATTTGTAAGAAATATCACTAATCAGACGGATAACTTAAATTGGAGTATGATATCATGCAAAATTTTATTTTTTTTACTGTTGTGAGTTGAAGCTTAAGAGACAAAATGAGAGACTACATATTTTAACTCAGTTCAACTTTGAGTTACTCTAAGTATAAGATTTGACACGCGGTTTGACAAATTTGTAAATATAAACCGATCCAAGCAAGTTCTAGCTAATACAACCCTATTAATTAACAAAAACAAAATCTCGGTCCATCCATGTTATTTATGTTGTTTAGACTCTTTTATGAGCTCTCAGACCTTTTTGTTATCTCCCTTAATTCACTTTGTAGCTGGATTATGAAGCATGAACCAGGAAGAGCTTGAAAGGTTTAGAGATGGATAAGTAGTTTTCATAGAAAGGAAGATAACTTTGTGAAGGGATTTGGCTCACGAATTATAGCTCATTTACAAGTATATTTTGTTAAGGGAAAGACAAAGACAAGGGGTAAAAATCAAGAGACATTGAAGCCTTTTGAATCAAAATCATTACAACATTTCCTAATTGAGCAAACTGTTTGTTATCCTCTTTGTTGACCATACCTCTGGTGACGTTGTCCATATATTTGACTGTGCGAACCTGATTTATGATTGTAGTGAACTGACATTTTGTCTTTATACTTATTATAAGGTTTATGGTTATGCTCCCCAAATCCTTATGGTCTGGCATACTCAAATTTTCTTTTATGACACTAACTTGCTCCAATGGGTTTGACCATATAACCTTGCTCTCTGAACTTAAAGTCAATCTTTCTAGCTAGAGTAACACGTGTCCTAAAGGTTTATGGGTTTTGAACATTCACATCACCTTGAATCTTGAGGTGCATTCCCTTTTATAGAGCAACTAATTTTTCAGTGCTTCTCTACGAAATAGGTCTTCAGCATAGTAAGACAATTGATTAAATTTCTGCTCATAAATAACTATAGTATCATCTCCCTACTGAAAGTTTGTGAACCTTTGAAACACACTTTCTCTTGTCTGCATTAGTGAAATACATATAGAAGAATATGCGCTTGAACTTATTCAAATTAAGTGGTAAGTCTCTTTTAAAAAACGAGGGAAGAATCTTAAAAAAAGAAGAGCGGCCTCCTAAGCTCTTCAATTATTGCTTATTAAATGTGAATCAAAGGTTCAGTGTGAATGAAATCAATTGAGCATAGAGATAGAGAAACCCACCGAGTGAAAAAGTAAAATAGAAAAATGCATAAAATAATTCGCTTCTTATCTATAGAGATGAAAGGGAGAAGACGAGTTGGAGTTGAAATGCTAGGTAAAGCAAAGAGTTATGTTGTTGTCTAATCGTGAAATTTTGAGTGCATTGACAAAGAAGGAAGAAAAAGAGTTTTGTGTAGATGACACTACTACTCTCAAATAAATGAGTATCAAATACCAATTTTAATGATCGAATTCATAACCGCGATGTTAAACTAGATTACACAAAACAATAAAACTAAAGTGTCACCAATAATTTTGATAATTGCAACACTTTTTAAACTTTCAAAAAGTGATTAATCAAATTGAAAGTTAAAGAATTTAATTGTTAAAAACATTACATCTTAGGTCCAATTTTACCTTTATTTAACCGAAAAGGTCAATGACGAGTTAGTTTCATTGTTTGGTGGTAAATAAGTTTAACAACACGTCACTAATTTAATCATGAATATGATATTTGATTCTCATTTATTTGAAAGCAGTTCTGTTATCTAGTTAAGATTTCTGGTTCGATCCCCAAATTTCTACTTGATATATTTTTTTTATCTTTATTTATTTATTTATTTTGCTAAGTTCGTCTTATATTATTTTCTTCCATTTATATACTTCTGAAAGAAAATTTCCTCCTCCCACCGCTCCAAAAAAGATCAGAAAAAAAAACCATTACTCCCTCCATTTTCCCAATCAAGCGCCTTCGAAGAACGGCATTCCGACCAAGCCGATTACCGCATGCGCAACTATTTCCGTCAGCTCCATCAATTTTTTCATCTACCTCGATCAAACTGACGATACTGTAAACGAATCGCCAATCTAGTGACTTGTGGGTCGAGTTCAGCAATGTCTGTTGAAGAATCCGCTGCGATTTTGTTGCCTCTGATCTGCGGTGGAACGAAGAGAGATCCTCGATCGCTTTAAACTGCTCTCGAAGCTTTCGATTCCAATTATTCTATCGAAAGATTCCTTTGAGGTATCTTTTTCCGTTTTCAGAGGAATTTCTGATCGTTGTTGCGATATAACGGTGGTGGTTGATTCTGTTCATAGCTGCTGTGTTTGACATGCAACGGCGGAGGCTCGATTGTGAGTTTATTGGTCTTTGTCTCGATTTGGGTTTTGTTTAATATGAATGCTACGTGATATTTTTGTGTGTTTTAGTTTTGCATTATGATTTTTGTAGGTTCTCTTTTTTTTGGTTGGTAATTTCGGCTTCTTTTATTGGTGTTAGAATGCAACTGACTTGGTTGTTCTAGGCTATTCCCGTTTGAATTGTGTTTTGGTGGTTAGGTCATGTTTTGTTGCCTTCTTGTTGAGTAATACAATTATAAGTTGAAAGGAAAATTTAAGAACCTGGGTTAAGGAGTTGCGGGTTTAATCCACCGTGATCGCCTACTTTGGAATAAATTTTGTAACCAATTTTCTTGATACTCAAATGTAGTAGTGTCAAACGATTTTCTATCCATTTTTTTTGGCAACCAAATGTAGTAGGGTCAAGTAGTTGCCTCATGAGAATAGTCGAATGCGTAACACTCTGGATACAAGAAAGTTTGGTGTTAAAGAATAAGTAACATTGTTTCTTCTCGATTCCTTGGTGGTATCTGGTTTTGTTTACTCCTTCCACACACCCCCATTGATTTTATCCCACATGTATGCTCTTAGATTATCATTATTTAATTTAATGTATATGGTTAGTATCCAACACTTTTGTGTTTTATGTTTTAAATCAAAGGTTGAAGGTAATGTTTCGTCTATGGCAGTTTGGCAGTGTCAATGAGCACATTTTCTTCTGAAGTTTGAGGAAATGCTTAGTCAGAGAATCTAATAGGTGGTTGCTGAAGGTTTTATAGCTAACAAAAAGGCCTGCTTTTTTAATAATAAAGCAAAGCAGGAAAGTGTATACAGGCAAGACATAATGGACTGTAATAAAGATGAGGCTGCAAGGGCTAAAGAGAAAGCTGAGGAGAAATTTATAGGAAAGGACATTGTAGGGGCTAAAAAATTTGCTTTGAAGGCACAAAGTTTATATCCAGGACTTGAGGGCATCTCTCAATTGTTAGCCACGCTTGATGTCTATATTTCTGCTGAAAACAAAGTAAATGGAGAAGTAGATTGGTATGCGATACTTGGTGTGGATCCACGAGCTGATGAAGATCTAGTTAGGAAACACTACAGGAAGCTAGCTCTTATTCTTCACCCTGATAAAAACAAGTCCATAGGAGCTGATGGGGCTTTTAAGTTTATTTCTCAGGCTTGGAGTATGTTGTCTGATAAAGCCAAGAGAGTAGTATTTGACCAGAAGAGGAATGTTAGAGTTAACAGAGCTGTTTCAACTTCAAGGGCTAGCTCATCTACACAATCTGAGAGAAAAAGTTCTTATAATTTCACAAAAAGTGCTACTACTTCGAATATTAGGGGACACAAAAGTACATCTCGATCGGATCATTCATCAGCTTCATTTCAGAAACCAAGACCAACCTTTTGGACCGTGTGTCATAGGTGCAAGATGCAGTATGAGTACCTCAGAATGTATTTAAATCATAATCTTCTTTGCCCCAACTGTCATGAAGCCTTTTTGGCTACTGAAACACCCCCACCCCCTTCAAATGGTGTGAAGTCTAATGGATGGGATTTTACGCAGCCAAATTATCGAACTGGTAGTAAAACTGGATATAGTGGAGGGAGAAGTAATGTAGCTTCTTCTTCATACGTGGGAGCCAGTGAATCAAAAAACTCTACACATTGCAACTTTCAATGGGGTCCTTTCTCAAAAACGGGTGGTGCTTCATCTGCTGCTCAAGCTGCAACTGTAGTTCAGCAGGCTTATGAGAAAGTGAAAAGGCAACGTGAGGAAGCACAAGCTGCCAAAAAGGAGGAACGAAGAAAGCATCATACGTCTAAGAAGGCCCCTGGTGCTTCATCTACTGGGTATTCTGGTGCTGTTAAAAGAAAAAGAGGTATAGATGACATTTCCTCCAGCTCACATGCAAGAAATATAACCAATCAGTTAAAAACGGGTATGGTGACTGAACCAGGCAATCTGTCTAATTGTACCCAGGTTGATATAAAAGGAGATACCACACTCAAGAGCTCTCAGGATGTTCCTCTTAGTAAATTTCAGAATTTATTAATTGGGAAGGCCAAGACGGAAATAAGGAAGATGTTATGTGAATTGAACTCAACGATTTCAACTACTATGGCGGTCCCAGAGGGAAACAAGAATGAAAAGGTTACTGGGAAGGGGGAAACAGCTCCAGAGAGCGGTAAAAAGCACAATGAAGACTTATCAATTGAACTTCTGATCTCAAAGAGGGAATCACAGTCAGTGATTGATTTATCTAGCAATTCAAGTTTCAGTGATGTGGAAACAATGATAATCGATGTCCCTGATCCAGATTTTCATAATTTTGATAGAGACCGTACAGAAAGCTCTTTTGGAGACAGTCAGGTCTGGGCTGCTTATGGTGATCATGATGGCATGCCACGACGTTATGCCTGGATTCAGAGTGTAGTATCTTTGAACCCGTTCAAAATGCAAATTCGTTGGCTAAACCCAATAGCTGATAATGAATTGGGTGCTCTGAACTGGGTTAGCTCTGGTTTTCAAAAAATGTGTGGGAGTTTTAAAACTGGGAGGTGTGAGATTTATAGCTCCCTTAATTCTTTTTCTCACAATGTCAGATGGTCGAAAGGCACAAACGGAGACATTTGCATATACCCCAGAAAGGGAGATGTTTGGGCTCTTTATAGGAATTGGTCCCCTGATTGGAATGAACTGACATTAGACGAGGTAATACACAAGTATGACATGGTAGAAATTCTTGAGGATTATAACAAAGAACTAGGTGTTATCATAACTCCCCTCATCAAAGTGGCTGGTTTCAAGGCTATATTTCATCAGCATTTGGACCCAAACCAAATAAGAATGATTCCTAAGGATGAGATGTTTCGGTTTTCTCATCTGGTACCTTCACGTTTGCTTACAGGTCAAGAATCTCCGAATGCTCCCAAAGGTTGCAGGGAACTAGACCCTGCAGCCACACCAGTTGATCTTCTTCACATTGTAGAAATTCCCAAGGAAGAAATCATAGAGATCGAGGACTCGAAGCCACAAAGTTCTGTGATTGAGACCATAGATATTAGTGATTTTACAACGGGAAAGAACCCCAGGGAAGCAAGAAACGAAGATATAGTGAAACCTGTAGCTATAGAAGTTGTGGAAGATCTCCTAGCATTTAAACTGGTCAGTGAGACGGTGCACTCCAATGAAATGCAAGTTTCTTGAACATTGGATGTTTTGTTCCAGTGGATATGAACGGTAAACATTGTGGAAGCTGATTGAATGTAGATTACATCTTTAGCGTTCTGACTTTCCTTTTCCCTCCAGGGATTTGTTAGATGAATCCATACTTGAAAACCATACCTTTTGATGTTGCTATACCCCCTATCAACTTAAAAGATCTTTTAGAATGTTAGTCTATACCGTCTTATATATTACTGTAGCCGCTTGTGAAAGCTCCCTTGTGTTACATGCTAAACATAACTCCGTTCCTTGGATTTGCAAGTTCTGTACATATTCCCTCCATGGCTGTTGTACTCGGAGTAATCATTTTGTGAAGGTCAGTATTCATAATTCTTTATGAGCTCTCACAAGATTGCTCAACATAATTGTCTCTGGATTCATATTGTTGTGCTGATTATAATTTAGACAATATCACTGATCGCAAAGCATTGCTCCCACTTTCAGAGTGGCTTTTCGCTGCATTATCCCGACTCGGGGTCCCGTTTCCATATAAAGATAATGCATTTTGAACATACCCGGACCGTTGTTTTGATGAACAGGAGAGAAGAAGCTTAACAAGAATCAGGTTTTTTTTTTTTTTTTTGCTTTATTGAGTTGAGTTCTCTATTCTGTAGTTGGGCACTCCATGGTAACATAAACGTTTTATTTGCATGTAGTGATATCAAAGTTCAGCAGCGATTGGATTCATTCCTTGACTTGGACTGAATGTTGTGTTACTGTTTTTGGCATTGGTTACCGTCTCTCCTTGTAAATACGGCTGAAGTAAGTTGTAAAAGGTGGGGATGGGTTATGTTTGATGCATGTATTGGGTTTACTCGGCTCATAACTCAAAGCACTAAAATTTGAGAGTAAAGATTTGAAACTACTGCGACTATATAAACCACATGCTCTAACTCCTACATTTACTTATTCTTTACTTTTTGTTGTGTAGTTAGGGTAGGCCTACAATTTGTGTTTAGGGTACATGCTTGATGCTATTATGGCACAGGTTATAATAACTTACCAAGTTTAGAATTCTTTGTTAACAATTACTAAGAATTACGCACTTAAACTATTGATTTGATAAATTTTTCGCTGAACTGTTTCACAAGTTTTAAGTGGGTAATTCTTCGTAATTGGTAGCCATTGATTCGATGGCCCGTTAATTATGGGCCTCTATTTCATCACGGCAGCAAGCACGTTTGGCTTTCTAGCTGTCTCGAAACCGCCGGCTTCCCAATGGTTCTCATTCCCTTGCTAATTAGTTACACCCAACGCCCCATGTCAGCTGCTGCGGTAAATTCATCAGAATCACCCAACTGTACAAAGATGGTCTACATGATGTCGCAGCTGTTCTTTGCTGCCGACGGTATCGGCTTCATCACCAGCTTCAACGACTATTTGTATGCTTATGGTGTGGCTCAGTTGTCGGTGCATCGGCTTGATTATTTTGTGCCAGCTGGCATTCGTGGTCGTGTTTGTGTATTTACTTATGAAACAAAAACTCACGTCGTATTCGGTAATTAGCATCCCTTTGTTCGACTTCGGGTTTGGCATTGTACACGAGTGGGGACTGCTCAGTCTGAGAATTTACCAAACAGTCTATTGCCGGATTTTTCAATCCACTTTTGAAATTAAATTTGAATATCATATTGAAGATTAGTTGATTCTTCTAAAAAAAAAAAACAATATAAAATATACTTATTTTTCTAACACATGCTGGATCTCTTTCATATCCCTATACTTAGTAAGATCATTGCCATCGTGTTTTCTTTAGCTACAGATCACTTGCAGCCTCAGCCGCTAATTCGTAGCACTCGCCCAACTTATAACAATATCAAAATAGGAAGCTGGAGGAAGATTATTATTATTTTTTTTTTAATATAACAATTGTACCTTTTAATATAATTTTTTAATCTAACTTTGGATGTATATCGCAATACTTGTCAAATTTTAGAGATGCAATTATTCAAATCAATATTTTAAGTGTTTTTAAGTGTGTATTTGTTACAAATCTCATAGATGAAGAGGATAAAAACGATACACCAATTTAAAGTGATTTGAGAATTAGCCTAACATTTACTATTCAAATCGTAAAACTTAAAAAAGCATAAAACATAATCGTCTAGAGAAGAGAAGAAAGAATCTAGTTAAATACAACTTAACTCATGTGATTAACGATTAACAATGTTTATGGTTAGGATTTGAATTTAAACGTTTACTAGGTCATACATCTTTATTTTGACCGGTGCTAAATAGGTCAAATGAAAATAATTTGAACCGGTCAAATTTTATTAGACATAATATTGCAAGTTAAAAAAATACTATAAATAGTTTCAAAAACCTAATAGACATAAAATTGAAAATTGAAGGGTATTGTATAAGACATAATCTTAAAAGTAGAAATACTGTAACGACCTGTTATAATTTTATTTTTTTTAAAAAGAGAAACATGGAAATAAAAAGAATTGGTAATTTAATTAAATACGTGGACACAAGAACCAGTCAACGTGGCATCCAAACCACAAATTATCATTCGCCACATACGCTAATCTACGTGGTAAATGCTACACGTATAATGTTGTTTTTAATTTATTATTACGTGCCGAAAATAGCCCAGGAAGAAAAAAAAAAAAAAAAAAAAAATCCTGATTTGTTAATAAATAAATCTGAAGAATTCGCTGTATACATCAGATTTCGAATTCCATTTCTCTTCTCCAATTCGTTTCCTCCTCCCAGATCTCCCTCTCACAAATGGTATTTTTTTTCTTTCCCTAAATCAAACTTCTTTCTTCCTTCGATTCTTTCCGCTCTATGGTTTTACATTTCTGATTTTGATCTATGGTTTGATATTTGAATTTCATTTGTTGTAATTGACATTGTCGATCTGTGGATTTGATGGGATTTTGCAGACGACATCACGGCGTCTTGCGGATCGGAAGGTGGAGAGGTTCGAGAAGAACATTTTGAAGAGAGGGGCAGTGCCTGAGACTGTTACGAAGAAGGGAAAGGATTACCCCGTTGGCCCTATTCTTCTTGGATTCTTCGTTTTTGTCGTCATTGGGTCATGTAAGTTTTTCCCCTGTTCACTTTTCCAGATTCGTAATGCTATTTTTTTTTCTCACTATTGGCATATTCTCGATTTCCATCATGTTATTTGAGTTTTTGTGCGGTTGTTTGCAAGAATATATGTTTTAAGAATTAAATGTACCTTAATGTATCTGAGGAGAACGTGATATTTAGGTCTTCTCTTCAAATTCTTTTGAAGACCCAAAATGAAACATTTGAGAGATCATATGCTGTAACGTTTGTTTGTTATGGTGGGTTGAAGGAATCTTGGTAGCCAGTGTTTTAAGAAGCTTCCATGGCTTACGCCTTGATCTGACTTTTAATCTTGATGTTCTCTTATTTGGATCATAAGATGCTTGTGTCTTTCTGAGCATTGAGGATAAAAGGCTTTTTTTTTACTGTAATGATGGGAAGAACAGTTTTAACTTTTTTCATTTCTTTACATATAGAATTATTACTACTTTCCTACTTTTGCTTGCTATAAAATTTATAGAATAACTCAATCTTATAATTTTTTGTTTTTAAAGTTTTTTACAATTATCCAATTCTATTAGTTGGTTGTTAATGTAAGAGAACTGGGTTCATTGTTCATGATCGCATTCTCAGCCCTCATGCATTGCATTACTTTAGCCATCCATTCAATGAAAGACTCAAAAAATTGTTTCAGGGTCATCAATTATTAATTTTGATAATTTTTTGGCTAGTTTTTATTTGCATCTCCTGTTGGAATTCTCTGTCTTATTAGCAATAGGTGCTCAAAGATTTCTCTTTTGCTTAATTCGGCAATGAACTCGATCCTATTAGTAATAACAGTCATAACAGTCGTGAAAGTTTGTTTAGTTGAAGTTATTCGTGTGATTTTTATGTTTTACAATACACAGTTTATCCAAATTTAGGATTTGTATAGTGTTTTTAATTATAATCGACTTACTGTTTCAAGGCTTTTGTCTCTCATCTTCATTAGAAAAGACCTTGAGGCTGTCTTTAGTCTTATAAAACATGGTTGGTAACTAGCAATCCGTCCAGGCCTGTTTCTGTCCTCTTCCAGAGAAAAAAACCTCGAGTCCGTCTTTAGCTGCTAGCAATCCTTCCAGGCTTGCATCTCTCCTCTTCCAAGAGGTTGAAAAACAGTGTGTCCGCCTTTAGCCTTTTAAAACATGGTTGGTAGCTACCAATCCGTCCATTTTTTGCTCCGATTTTTCCAGCCAAAGCTTCTGCATTTCATTTTGATCAATGAAGTGAATAGTGAATACTCAGGAGTTTATGGTTGTGTGCCTATGAGCTGATGATCATTTGTTCCATTGTTCCAATTGTGCAGCTCTGTTTCAGATAATCAGGACAGCAACTGGTGGAGGAATGGCTTGAGCCATCTTCAGTTCCGAGGGGTAGCAGAAAGAGGACATGAGGTTTAAAAACTTATTTGTGTTATTTGTTATTCCTCTCTGTTCTATGTCTGTTGCTCTGTAGGAGGAGAAGTTTGGTAGTGTAGAGAGAAAGTAAAATACCATTTATGGTCATCCTGTGAAGTACTCATTATAAAAGTAATTTAAATAACAGCGCACACATCTAAGTGCTATGCTTTCTTATATCTAATTCACTAATTGTTCATCGTTCATGTCATAATCTCTTTAGTTCTTAAGATGCAGTTTCTTTTAAATGTGAGTTAGGATTTTTTTTTTTTCTTTTTTCTTTTTGTTTTTTGGGACAGGAAACAAAAGAGTAATAGATAACAAAGAGGGTGAGGAGAAAAGGGTGAACTTTGGGAAAAAAAAAAAAATATATATATATATATATAGAGAGAGAGAAGCACTTATAAGTAAAAGAATGTACAAGGGGTGAATGCATATACAAAGGAAACTTGTAATACTACCACAAAAGAGATAGGGTAGCTTGGGAGCCCTTCTTAAGAAAGCTTGAGAAATAAATGGTGGACAGATGGAAAAAAAAAAGTGAAACATGAGAGATGAGAGGATGTGATACTAGCCAAGGAGACTGCCTACAAAAAAACCACACCACAAAAACAAAACAAAATTTGGGTCGTTTACCTCTTCTTTTGTTTGTTTTTTTTTTGTTTGGTTTTTTTTTTTTTGTGGTTGTGTTTGAGAATTGTATGCAGGCAAGTCATCCTTGGCTACAACACCACCCTCTTCATTCTCATGCACCACCATTCTTCCTTGTTATAATTTTAACACTTTTAGTATGTATTGTTCTTATTGGGGTCGTTATATATATATATAGAAGAAGAATTTAGGGGTAAATTTATGGGGCAGCCAAGTGGAGGGTATGGTTTTTGAATATATTCTGAGAATGGGTTACAGCACTCGCAGCCCATGCAGCCGACAACTTTTTCCTTTTATATCCGTATTGTAAATATACAAACCGAGACATCAAATGTCTGGATTTTTTTTTTCTAAAATTTAAGTTTACAGTAATTAGAGGCGGGGACTTGAACTCTTGATCTATTGGTCAGGTTTATCCTGATGCTCCTTTTTTATATCAGGTTTTTAATGTTGAACTATTGTTTTGTTTGTTTTTACTCTATTATCTTTTATTAAAACGAACTATAATCAAAGAGAAATTGCAAAAAAAAAAAAAGTAAGAAAGAAAAAGGAAAGATAGATTTAAACTCTCAGGGTATCAAATAGCTCAAAGACATCTCTCAACTTGTTTTAACTGATATTCTTAAGAAATAATTTTATAGGTGATAGACTACTATTAAATGAATTTAGTCCCTTTTAACTTAAATACAATTATCTAAAAAGTTTTATTTAGTCCCTCCTATTTTAATATTCTGTAAGTACCCTATTTATTACTTGTGAGTGACTAAACTTTTGTCATTAGTGAGTTGACAAAAGATTTTAGTTGAAAAAAATGAAATAAAATAAGAACAATAAAAAAGATTTTCCCAATTTCTAAAAATGAGGAATAAAAGAAACTTTTCTTTCTTACGTGACTACTTTTGTCATTTTCCGTATTAAAACATTTAAACATTATCATCGTCTTCACCTAGGTGAGTTTTTACAATCACACATAATTTTTTTTTTAATGCGTTTTAAGTGATTTGAAGGCATATATGTAAGAAATAATTTTTGCAAATATTATATTTGTATATGCTTTCAACTTGGTGGGTTTTTACAAAAGAATATTTTAGAAGGATAGACTTTCATACTTGTGTTGTTTCTCTATCATTATCTATTTGTATATGCTTTCAACTTCGTGGGTTTAACTTGAAAAAGCATCCAACAACTCATCTTTCTATAACGCTCAAAACTCTTCTTTCAATCGAGTATAAGTTTATGCTCACATTTGACAATGGTAATGTTAAATTCTTGGAGAATATTAGAATATGATTGTCGCACTATACTTTAGAGATGTATTAAAAAGGTGTGCTCCAAGTATTAATTTTAATTTTAAAATCAGTTAAAAACACTTTTAAAATGTATACTTATTCTAGTTGAATTTTCTTTGGGATTAGAGGAGAGTTTGAGTGACTAGTTTAATTAGTTTTTTTTTATTTTTTATTTTTATTTTTTAAATTTGTGATCTTTTTCTTTCTATTTTCAAGTAAAATTTTAAATTATCATATTTTGCTGCATTTTTTCTCAACATAGGAATTGGATCATTGTTTGTCAACCATTTCATTTATCGATTTTTGTTTTTGAAATTTAAGTTTATATTTACCTAAAATCTCACTTATGTTTCATCTTCTTAAGCATGTAGCTTTTCAAATTTTAGTTTGATTTTTTAAATTCAAATTTTAGTTTTCAAATTTTCGTTTGATTTTTTAAAAAGAGTAATATTTGTGAGCACAAATTCAAAAACTAAAAAAAAAAAAAAAAAAAAGTAAAAAAAAAAAGTAAGCACCATTCCTTCGTCTTCCATTCATCAAATGACACTCTAGTTAAACACTTTAAGAATGTTTATGTAAATAGAGGGTAAAAGAGAGTTTCGTGTGATTGAAATAATTTCTGACATAGTAAAGATTAATTCTGTTAGAGGTGTTCTTATTTTATTGCATCTTATAATTTTTTAAGAGGCAAGCTTTTCTCAACAGATTATGGTACACCTCGGCCGAACACACAAATCATACAACTTTAATTAGTAATTATTATTACATCAAATGATTCGTTAATAAAAAAATTAAAAAAAATCAAAACAACTCAACTTACAATAAGAACATTGCACCAATAATCAAATAATTAAGCTATGTTGTACATAGCTTAGTTAAGATACATACTCTTTAAGTCAAAAGTTTGTAATCCCTACATTGATCTCAAAAAAAAAAAAAAAAAAAAAAAAAAATCTACTTCAATTGTTTACGTTTCACCAATAATCATTACATGAACAGCTACCAGCTTCAAAACAATGAAATCTATTCGAGTCTCTCACAATTATTTTTCTTAATGTGATTTTAGAAATAAACTTAATAGCATTGTGGCAGTCTACACAAGTTCTTAGATTCTTGAAAACCTTTATTGGCATACCTGTGGAAGTTGAAATTATTCCAAATGCTACTGCAAGTTTCTCACTATGGTAAGAAAGGTTCACTTCTTTCTGCTCCATTTCCACATCTTGTAGCACAAAGTTTGTATCAGGTACATAACCAACTTCTTTCATTCTCGTCGAGAGCTTGCCCAAATACTCGAGTATTTCGTTCAATTTCGGATGCGAGTTATCTCCGACCGTGAACACGTGAACCTCTCTTTTGATCTCAATCCAACTCAAACCAGGCTTCTTCGTTATTCCTCTGGTATCCATGATCTTCCTGATCTTTGCAACTTCAGCCCACTTACCAGCAGTCGCATAAATATTTGCTAGAGTAGTATAAGTGGCTGGATTCTCAGGTTCTATTTCAAATAAAGATTTTGCTGCTCTTTCTGCTAGTTCAAGGTTTCCATGTATTCTACAACCACCAAGTAAAGAAGCCCACAAAAACTTATCTGGCTTCATAGGCATTTTGTTGATTATGCTCTTCGCTTCTGTAAATCGACCAGCACGGGCCAATAAGTCGATTATACAAGCATAGTGATCTGCGGTATGCGTCAAACCATACTTTTCCTTGATAGAGTGGAAATACTCGAGTCCCTTATTGACTAACCCGGCATGAGTACAAGCAGATAAAACTCCAACAAAAGTGATATGATCTGGTTTAGTGCCCGATTTAAGTAGCAATTCAAAGAAATGAAGGGCCTCATCATGTTGCCCGTTTTGTGCATGACCTACAATCAAGGAAGTCCACGAAACCAAATCGGGTTGGGGCATCCCTTCGAACACACTCTTGGCATTCTCTATGTTCCCACACTTTGAATACATATGAACAAGGGCAGTTGCGGCAAATGAAAATGGATCGAATCCTACACGCGTCATGAAGGCATGAATTTGCTTACCCAAATTCTCTGCTGCGTGATTAGCACAAGCATTCAAGACACCGGCAAATGTGAATTCATTTGGTTTGATATTTGAACTCATTAAGTGTCTAAATAAATCAAATCCCTTTTCTCTCCTCCCATCTTCAAAGTACCTATCAATCATTGTTGTCCATGAAACAATATCTTTTTCCACTATCTTGTCAAAAATGTATCTAGCTTCCTCTATACTTCCACATTTTCCATACATATCCAATAGGGAGCTCCAAACTATCTCATCTGAATCCAATCCCATTCTCGTAATATGACCATGTACCTCCTTTCCCAAGCGTAAACTTCGAACAGCTGCCGAAGCAGCAAGTGCACTAGATGTAGTAAACTTGTTGGATTTTGAGCCTTCATGTTTTTGCATCCGTTTATACAACTCTAACGCCTCTTCAGGACGGTTATGTCGAACACACCCTGATATAATTGCTGTCCAAGAAAAGTTATCTCTCTCAGGCATTTTATCAAACATTTCTCTTGCTTTTTCAAAATTCCCTCCTTTGACATAACCAGAAATCATAGTATTCCAAGAACACAAATCCATTTCCACCATTTCATCGAAGACTTTCTGAGCTTCCACCAAACTCCCGCATTTAGAATACATATCAAGCAAACGGTTTGAAATGTATAATCCGGGTATGAACCCAGAAGATTTGATGTGGGCATGGACTTGTTTGCCCTCTTCAAAAGCTCGCTGATGGAGAAAAAATTGTAATAAAGTCGAGTATATTGAAGCTGAGGGTTTCTGGATATGATAGAGCAATTGAACCGCCTCTTTGAAACATCTTTGCTCCAAGAGAATGTCTATAGCCTCTTTGAACTTCTTGTCATTACAAAGACGGTTTATGTTGGCATCTTTTCCATTAAACAAGATAAGATTATTGCCTATATGGGTTTGAGAAGGAGTAGTTAAATCTCTGGTCAAGTTTCTTCGAGATAAATGTGTAACAACTTTCGGGAGTAGAAATGTCATAACTTATAGAGTAATGATGAAAGACAAAAAGAGAAGGATTACTTCATATCCTCGAGCTTGGAAAGCAAATTCAGCTCCCAATATCTCCTCATCCTTTTCATATGGCCTCTACACTGAAATCAAAGTGAGAAAAAAAAGGAATGAAAAACCAATAATATCCCAAATTCAAGTTGCTCAAAAGACTACCTTCTTAATTCTTACTTTTTCTCTCATGTGCTTACACTAACAGGTTAGAAAATGCTACGCTGCAATTGCTCTGTTCTGATTTCATATACATATGCATTAGTCAAGAATTCCTACAAAAATTAAAATCCATCACATTCACATACAATCAAACGTAAATAAAACCCAATATCTGCTTCTCTGATTGAAGCATTATAACAAACACAGAGTGTGGGAATCAACCCACTGAAAAAGGAAGCCAAACAGAAATAGCTAGTTTTTGTTCTTTGATTCTCCGATTCAACAAAAGGAAAAACTGAGCTTATATAATGAAAACTGATACTCCAATAAGATAAATTGCCGCAAGAGAACAAAGGTTAAAGAACTATCCCGACTAATCTTCGGCTTAACATTGGGAAGGGGAATTAGAAAAACAAAGAAGAATTTAACCTCAAACGCAAAAAATATACATCAAATTCCAATAAAATACTCGAAGAAGGAGAATTAACACGTAGACAAACCTTGAACAAACTCGAACGAAGTGGAGTAAAAGAAGAATCCTTCTCCGTCAGTCTGTCGATAAAACTCGAGAGAGAGAGTGAGAGACATTGCGTAGACAAAATTCGCCATTGATTGATTGAAGGTCAACCTGGAGTTTCAAGAGAAGATGGAGCTTTAACGAGCGGGAGAAAAATAAGCAGAAAAGTAGCAGAGAGACGATGAGAAATGAAGCTGGGCAATATATAAAAGACCTAAGTTAGAATTTTATTATTATTATTTTTTTTTTTTTTGATATTAATCATTTGTTTTGAATTATTTATTTCTAACGGTTTTAATAGTTACTCATTTTTAAGAGCTATTGTCTTTAACATTCAAAAAAATTCATCATCAAAATGAATTATTATCTTTCTACAAAAATTATCATCCAAACAGAATATTATTAAAAGTCAAATTTCTAATATTCAAAATAATCTTTTGTTTATAACCACTTTACATTCTTACATCCAAACACCTTTTAAAAGTTTATTTAAAGGGTTTTTTTTTGGGTAGAGTTTATTTCGAGAGATCAAACTTATTATTTTACCAACTCTACTTCTATAGACAAAAATAAACCACCATCTAATATGCATGACATAAATAGTATTAAAATATGAGTGCATGTGTGCATATATATTTTTTGAAAGTATATATATATATCTATCTATATAAGTCAACTATTGTACATATTAGTATTGAACTAGGGTATGTTTGGGGTGGTGGGATGAAAAGAGAAGATATTGTTTCCATGACCCATTGGGTTTTCATCTCATCAACGTTAATTTACTCTTACTTTTCTTATTTTATTCCTTCCCTTCTCTTCTTTTATGTCTAATGAAGTATACTAATACGTACGACAAAAAAACAATTTCAAATTTTTAAGGGACATGACCTCTCCCTAATCCCCTTTCTACATCTATCAATTTGAGAGGCTAACCTTTCATGAATTTGAGTTTTATTTTCATTTCTCTAGATTTAGTTACTCAAGTTTAGGACTACCTAAATCATTTTTTATATGGATTCATACAAACACTTCAATTAATTTCAAATGTTTGATTCGTAACAAGAAATTAGACCATTATAACAAAAGATGTCATAAAGTTGAATTTCTCTTAGTTTAACAATACTCGAAGGTAAAATATTCGAATTCATGGTTTATTATTGATCACAATTAAACACACATTTAAATGAGTTGAATTATTATTTTTGTTGACATACAAGTTGAGAGAAGTTGCTCATTGACCATAGGAATGAAAGGATGGAAGAAAAAATTTCTTTAGAAATTGATGGTTGAAAAGAGTGCTTGTCCATCAAAGTCATCCAACATTCTTGTCAAAGAATTTTTATTTTTTGTTAATATTAACTTCTTAATCATAATTTCAAAGCTGCCTTGTTTGAAGAAATCAAAACCACTAAAGTCTGTTATTAAAACCTCACAAGGTTCCAATAACAAAAAAAAAAAAAAACCATCTTTAATGCTTGGGAAAAAAATGGAAATTATATGAAAATAGATTAATACAAAATTTTTAAAATTTTCATTCATAAAGAAAAATAGTAAAAAAAAGAAAAAAGAAAAAAGAAAAAGCATATTGACAAATTTATTAGAGAATGTTATCAATTTTGCTACTAAAAATGTTAACACTAGTGTTTTTTTTAATGATATTTAATGAAGTAATTAAGAACTAAATAGATAATTTAATGAAAATAACAGTTTCATTTGATGATATTCTATCCAGAAATAGAATCCTCCAAACTTGGAATTGACATTCAATCATCTCATAATCAAGAAAATGTGAAGTAATTAAGTATATAACATTCAAAAACCCAAACCCAAATCCCATCCCAAACACAAACCTTGAGTTTTCATTACAAATCAGTATTTCAGCAACGCAAAACCATATAAAACAGTATAAATACACTCGATCATCATTAGAAACACAGGAAAACAAGATTAGAGGTTAACAAAATCACACAAATCTGTTAAATGGTTTCCTTCTATTTCCCGTTGGCGTCGTTGCCACGCTGAAGCCGACGGATCGTAAAGATTGGTTGTCATCTAAAGTTGAATGGTCCCCTGCCATCGGCGATGACATCAAACCTCTGTTCCTGAATGATGCAACACTTTGAGTCGGTGGGAACGACTGCCTCCTGCTAGATGCTTCGCTCCTTGGCGTACCTGGAAACCTCTCTCTTGGGTTGCTACGAGCTCGAACTTTCGCATTGGCTGAAACCGTAGGAGTCATATAGTGTGGTACCATATATGGGGGGCAGCTTACAAGGCTGTCATCATCCTTTAATCTCATGTCAAAAGGAGACAATGATCGCCTGCCTCGTGATCTCGGATCGCTTGAGATGTTTGACCTAGCTGTTGGAGGGGTTCTCAACCAAATTGGAGACCGTGCAGGCTTTGCATTTGAGAACACTGTTGATTTTGTAGACTTCGGTGTGGGAGTATCCATACCATCTAAACCGAAATTGTGTCGCTTGTTGTTGCTTGATGGAGATCGTGGGCTTGACTTTTGCTCCGGCTGTGGAGTTGAAGATCTCGGTAGAGGATGCTTCGGAGGAGGTTCGGTGGGTAATTGACCTTCTAACCATTTCAACCATCTCGGAACGCCCATGGAGCAAGTATCCATTTGAGCAGCATTTTGCCCAAACCTTGTGGTTCTCTGCAAGTTTTGAGCAAGAATCAGCATCTAAAATGCAACATAAAAAATATTCGCCTTCCGAAGTACATGTTACCAATGTAGATTATGATCGAATCGAACAGGGGATACCTGGTAGGATTGGGAGTATGCATATGCCCTCGCTCGTTCTCTTTTAATGGCGGCGTCTACCTTCCTTTGCAATCGGGCATCTTTTTCCTCCTTTGTTAGTGAACTTTCATCCCAATCTTCATGGTTGCCTCCCTCAGACTATGCAGACGCTCATAAGCATAAGCATAACGGAACAGAGATTTAACAATTTATTTTTCTAAGAACTCTTTTTGCACCCGATATACCGTTTGCTCAAGTAAAAGAAAAAATATAATTCAATAATACATATAGAAAGATACAAGATGAAAATCTCCAAAGAAAAGGAGAGTTGAGTGTCTTAGAAAGCAAAATCTCTTTATTTTTAGCTTTTCGGGGACAAAACGTCACAAAAGGAATATGGATCTAACTTGTTTAACGTAGGTGTGATTCGAATCCAAATCAAAGAAAATGTATGGAAAAAGTATTGTTCTTGTTTCTAATTTTCGAAGTTTTCTTTTCTTTCTTTTCTTTATAATGAAAAACATGTATGATTTTTTTTTCCCTCATTCCCAGTTCATTTGAATTTAAATGTTTATATACTTAACAAACAATTAACAAAAAGTTATGTTATAGTTTTTTATGGAATGAAAAACAACAAGCAAGAAAGGAAAACATTACTATTATATATTTATACCACAGAAACAAATTGAAAGGAACTAGAAAACATACTGCATCCAGGGTGCTTTGAACCTCTTTATCATTGGGATCCTGGAGTTGCCTTTGGTTTTCAATCATTTCGATCCGTCGTGATTGTATCTGAGATTGCACCCGAACTAACAGTTGCATCTGTTTCTTTGCATTCAAAGTCTGGCGCCTCACGTTATTCCCTCGTACAACGCCTTGAAGCCGCACCAAACTCTTTAATGCTCTGAAGCTTTTCCTTGCCTGCAAAATTATAGTTCATTGCAAATTTTGAAGTTCAAAACATCTCGTTTTTCAATTCAAACAAATCAGATGCAGTACCATGATTTCTTGGTTAATGCTTTCAATTGTGTTGCTTAAAGCTTACACTTTTCAAATTATAAAGAGAAAAAAGATTACCAAATAGCCTCGGTAGGTTGCTTGGATCTTAATAGCCGAAGAAAGATGGTTCATCGTTAGTTCTAGAGCATGGGTGACTTCCTTGCGATGATTGATGACTGCTGGAATGTTGCTGACTTCCTTATGATGATTGACAACTGTTGGAATGTTGCTGACTTCCTTACGGTGATTGACAACTGCTGGAATGTCGCTAACTTCCTTGTGATGATTGACAACAGTCGGAACGTCCCTCACTTCCACGTGATGACTGACTCCTGTTGATGAGCAAGCTCGAGGAGGAGAGGCGGCTGTAGGAGGAGAAACCTTAGGAGATGGTTCCTTAGGAGGAGCATCTCTAGAAGGGGAAGGAGCTTGGGGGGAAGCTGGTCGAGGAGGAGGTATATGGGGTGGTGTAGATGGTAGTTCAGGAACAGGAGGCCGAAAAGCTAAAATTTGTTGCTCCCTCTCGAAATCGCTAAATATTTTCTCAATACTGCTCGGCTTTCTAAAGAGAGGAATGAAGGAAGTAGACTCTCCTTTCCCACCTCCCTTCCTTTCATTTCTGCTGCTATCCTGCTAAATCCAAACCACAATTTTCATAATCAATAAAGAAAAGGTAGGATTGTCATTCTATTCTCATACATTAGTGATAAAAATCAATAACTAGAAAAACGATTGCGCAAACCAAACAAAAACATAACAATATTCATTGATGTCTATAGTTACATACATACAAATGTACTCATGAAGTAAGAAGTTAAGAAACAACTTGCCTCTCCTGAATGACAAGTGAAAAACCTCTTTATAACAGAAAACCAGCTGCCTTTCTTTCCCATCTACCTTGCATTAAGTGTTTCCCTGAAAGAGAAGGAAAAATGGAAGCTTCAGCTCCAGTGCAGCCATTTTTACCGTATATGGACCGTATCCAGTAATCAAATAACAATGAATACAAGTAAAATAATAGAAATCAAAATTCCTACCAAAAGTAGAATTCCTCAATGTGATTGCAAGCAAAACAAAATGATAGGTCATAAGAATTATCAGTGTTAACTTGACAACCAACACAGGAAAAACAGACCAAATCCCTACAACCCTCAAAATGGTTCAAATTGACAGGGTCGAAAGAACTTATCCATTCCCTAGCCTCCCTAATCAATTCCATACCTTCGTCGTAAAGAAAATCGACCTGACCTTAAGCGCACTACTCACAGGCTATTCCACGGCAACCCCTTTAAAAAAAAGGAAACACCCTTTCTCACCCTGAAAAAGCAGGGGCACCTCGTGTCCTTCAATCAGATAACAACAAACAGAAATAAAAGCAAGGCCCATACACATCAAAATTCCTACCAAAAACAGCTAAATTTCAGAGTGTCAAAGCAAAGCTAAACAAAACAGAACTATAATTTACAAGAATTAACAAGCATAAAGGCCACATCCAACACAGACAAATTTCAACCAAACCCCAATTTCCAAGAGAGAATAAAGGGATGAATCTGAACAATTTAAGCAAGAACAACGGCAGTAAACAGAAGCAAATACAGTATAAAACCTAAAAGGAAAAATTAAAAAACAGAGATAAGGAATAAGAAGTTGAAATAACCTCCAGAAATGACCCAACACCGAAAGTCCTCTGAAAATTTCTGCAAAAAGAAAAAAACCCCACAAAATTTCAGAGAAAAAGAAACCCAACACACTTGATCGAAGAACAAAAAACACAAAAAACCCCAAAAAAGTTCAATCAAAGAAAAAGAAAAAAACAAAATCAGTACCCAGAATAAGTCCTGTGAAAGACGTTCAAAAGACCCGCATCTAAAAAAGCTGAAACAAGAACGAAAAGGAAAAATCAGAGACAAGGGTTCTCCATTTCTCACTCGTTCTGAGCTTCTTCTTCAGCTACATGCTGAATTGTTCGAAGAAAAATCTTGTTGAGGCAGCCCCTTTCTCTCTAGAAATTCTGGGGTTTTTGATTAGGGGTAATTGCAAATAGGAATTGTACTTTTGGTTTGTGGCTAACTTTCAACTTTTGGGAGAATGATATGATTTCAATTGGGGTGGAAGAAGAAAATGATGAAGAAAGAGAGAGATGAAGAAATTGGGAAATGGCTATGGGGTTAATTTTTCTTTTCTTTTCTTTTATTGTTGAACCAACTTTAACTTGAGAAGAGTAGGGAGAAGAGAGAAGAGAAGACTGGACTCAGCTCATCAACAACAACACAACAAACGTGTTTCCTTGCGCTTGCTTAACGGTACAATTAAGAACATGCCATCCTACAAATTATTTAAAAAAAAAAAAATTAAAAAAAAAAACTTCGTACAAAATAAATAAAATAAATAACTTCATTTTTTTTTATTATTATTAACTAGACAATTGAAATATACAAACGGTCAGTTTGTTTTGGTAGAAAAGAGAGGAGTGTTGGGAAGTCAAGAGAGTTAATTATAGTTTGAAGTAGTTACTACTCGTTTGATGACTGCCATTAGTAATGGTTGAATAATTAATTATTGCAAATTGATGATAGAGTTGAGTGGTATGTTTGATGTAAAATTTAATATTTTTTTTGTAGCAATTGGAATGAAGATTTCGTGCTGGTCGGGCTAGGAATTTTTCAATTTATTGTTTGTTTTTTTCATTTTTAAAAATAATAATTTAAAAAAAATTAAATACTTAAAAAATATCTATCCAGCTTCAATAATATTTTTGAATTATTAAAAAAAAAAACATTTGAATGGATAATTTTATTGAAAAATAATTTCTAAAAATTAATGGTATAAAATATAGAGAAAAAATAAATTATATGGGCACTATAAAATTTCTCCTTATTCGCCTAATCGATAATTTCTCGTCTAATTAGAACCAATTTAATGCACGAAAATGAACATTTATAATGATATCCGGTATGATATAATAATCAACATTCTTCTCATCTCAATATTATTGAAAAAAATATATATAATTTTAATATTCATTCTATGCATTTTTATAATTCATTAACAATTAAGAGGTAAGGATTATAACATTTAATATATATATATATATATATATATATCACACCATAAATATTGAATTATTGTTTTTATTAATTTCATTTTATTTATTGTTTCTCCATTTTTCTTCCATTTTTCCTCGAGTTTATAATTTGTATTAGAAAACGCAATTAATTTTTTTTTAGTATAAATTGGACGAGAGAGAGCACAAATCTTAAACCTAGTTCAATTCTGGATCTACATACAAAATATGATTAATTAAGTCTGATCATATAGCTTACTAATTACATTTAAAGCTGCACCATTTATATGTTAATAAATATTTACCAATCATATGAACATACTTTTATTACCATAAATTTTTTTATCACAATATACGAACATAGTTTTTATTTTGAAACACGGGTATGAACATAATTTAACTCACGTCTATATTTGTGCCAAAAGAACAATAGTTTAGCCGCATCAATGTATATTCATGATTTACCACTCAGTTTTTTTACAAAAAAAAAAAGAAAAAAAGTCACAAGTGTGATAAAAAAAAAAGCACACAAAGTTTGTACTCTTAATTAAAAAGTCAAATGTATTCAAATTTCATACACCCATGTTGTAAAAAAAAAAATAAAAAATAAATAAATAAACTTTTTTTTTTTTTTTTTTTTTACAGAATGAAATTGAAATTGAAATTAAAATGAACTCATAATTGGAACCTTGATTTGATGTGAAAAGCGAATAAGATAATATATATGTTTATAGACAGTTTCTTTTGGAATATATATTTTTAATAAATTATGCGTCCAACTTAATGATTTTATATTTGATTTAAGTGTTAAAATTCAATGATGGCATGTCTTCTTTATAGTAGAAACACACCAAACTCAAAGAAAATGATCATGCTTGTAACCATCTCTTCATTGCTAATATTTATAAAGATAAAAAGCTCATTCAAAACCACAATTATGGGAAGATTTGTGTAATTTACATTAAAAACAACTATTATATAATATATATTCAATAAAATTGAGGGATTTTTGATGTAGAGTAAAATTTTGAAAATATTTCACGTATACAAAAATTGAGTAGGTTCACATAAAATGACCAAAATACTCTCACTTTAATCAGTTCAGTTTTCAATCAAATTTTCAACTAATATCTTTCAATCAATAGTTGACAATCTTCAACCAGTTAGCTCAAAAGTGGTAAAATTTAAATTCTTTAAAAATGAATGAAAATATGTTGAGTAAGATTTTTTTGTGTTTTTTTTTTATTGTAATTAAAATAACTGAATGAAAAATTACTATTTATACTATTTTTTTCATAAAATTATTATTATGAAAAGTGTAACATATTAAAATTTAAAAATAATCATAATAAACTTCATTTCAAAATCAATTCATGAAGAATGGAGTAATTCGCTATCACATCAGTATAATATTTTTTCACTTTTTCAATATTAAACAATAGTGAAATCCTCCATAATAAAATCTACTCCAAATTAAATGGTATAATATAAATATTGCACTTTTCATATGATATATATAAGTAGTCGAGCAATGCTTTTGTGCAAAACTATTTTTTGTTTACTAAAGTTAATGATTTTAAAGACGTTTTTTATTTTATAATTTCTTTCCTTAATATTAGTAAATTTAAATAAGAGTCAAATATTGCAAAAGTCTAGAGTTGATATAATAATAATAATAATAAAAAAAGTCTAAAAAACGGTTTACTTTTTCTAAAGTGAAAATGAATTGTATTATACGAGTATTATTTACAAATATTTATCATGATTTAGGAATGCGTCAAACCTCTTAGTTGACACTCGAACCTTCCCATATATATATTTTTGAAAATTTTAAATTTGAGATTTATCAATGAGTTTTGGTAGCAAAAAAATGTTGATATTTCTCAAATTTGTATTTTGGATGCAAATGTCCTTAAAATTAGACCTGTGTTTTTAATAAACCGTCGCTACTCCTAGTATGTGCTGCTTTCCTAATCAAAAGATAGGAGAGCACCCCTTCTCTCGAAGTTACAAAGTCATTTTGATGAGTTTCTTCGACATGGTTCTCTCAAGCTGAAATGGAAGTTAAAGAAAATTAGTTTATTAACATTCTTTGTTACAAACACAATCATAATACCAAAAGGAAATTCATGGAGAGAAATCAAAGTGTGATTAAATAAAGTGTGGAGAAAAGAAAGGTGTCCCTTGAATGCTTACATCAAGTATAATATATATATATATATATATATATATATCAATTCAAAATCCAAGTTAGTTTATATTTTGACATCAAAGCTTAGCTATGCATTTGCCTTTTCTCAAAAAGCATGGTCCTTCTTGACCCACAATTTTTTAGCTTTTTACATAATTCAAGTTATGCCTAACCATGATTTATAATTTCATGCCTAAAATCAAATATGGGCCACATTTTTATTTTATTAATTTTTTTTTTAATTGTGGATTAAAAAAAATGTGACTCGGATTATATTTTGTCAATGACCTAATTTTTTTTTTTTAAATTTATTTATTTTAAGATGACCATTTTGTAGCTTAATACAAAAGGCATAGAAATAATAGAGATAGTGAGGGTAATTTAGTAAACATACCATATTCAATTTATAGAATCTCCAAGAACAACAACTTTGATGACAAAACTCTCCTTTACATCCTGTGAACTATGAAGAGTTTATCACCTTCCTTTTCTAAGTGAAAGGATTTTAAAGAAATTAATCATGCATTATTTAATTATATTTTAGCACATAATGATTACGCAATAAGTTAATACTATTTCTAAAACCGAACAAACTTGAAAGTCAAGGGACTAAAGTTGAATTTTTTTAAAAATATTGGGATCAAAATAAAGCAAATCTTAGGGGATGTTTGGAATGAGATTTTAAGATTATTTAGAATTATTATTTAGAATGAGAATTTATTTTGAGTATTTAGAAGTAATGATTACAATCAAAAGCTTGTTTGGATGTAGCTGTCAAGATCAATTAAAATTAGTATTTAGAATGAAGATTTATTTTGAGTATTTAGAATTAATGATCAGTGATGATTGTAGTTAAAAAATTTGTTTGGATTCAGCTTTTAATAGTATTTAAAATGAAAATTTTATATTTAGTATTTAGAAGTAATGATTAGCTTGTTTAGATGTAGTTTTTTAAGAATAGTTAAAATTAGTATTTAGAATGAAGATTTATTTTAAGTAATTAGGAATAATGATTGCAATCAAAAACTCATTTGAATTTATTTTTTTTAAGAATATTTAGTAGATACTAATTTGAAATACTAGTCAAAAAATTAATAACAAACATCGCTTAAAGTTTATGGATCAAAATGACATTTTAACCCAAAAATAATTATACTAAAATGATAGCCTAACGTGAAATTTGGGCACATCTCTCTGCTGTTTTGACCTAGTCTCAAATTTTCCTTTGAACGTGTTTTGTTTTTTTGCTGGTTTTGTTTTGTTTTTTTGTTTTTTAAAAATTATTATTACTATTATTATTTTTTGAATTTGACCATAATTCAATTTTAGAGGCCTGAATTATTCAAAATAACCACAAACCGATCGCAAGATCAGTTTCAATAATCGTGGGAGAAATTTCACGTTTATCCTTGACCTAAAAAAAAAAAAAAAAAAAAAATCTTAAATAATTAAAAACAAGGGATATGATTCATTGACTAGGTTAGTAGCGCAATAATTTCTTTATAGTTATTCTAGTTCGCACCTTGATTAGGTTAATAGCGCAATAATTTCTTTAAAGTTATTTTAGTTCAACACCTCATGGATTGAATTCGTGTGCGCTTGTTGTGTGTACCTAAATTCTTATGATTTTATTTTGGTCGTCATTTCAAAATGACTCGTATTTATATAAATGTTATTTATATATATATATCCTATATATATATTTTTGATCGAGGAATGTTAAAATTTTGTTCAAATGCATTAACAAACTTTTTCAAACATTGATATAATTGGGTTTTTTTTTTTAAATTCAAAACCAATTAGGGAAGAACTAGTTGGATTAAAGTTCTTTATGCTAAACTAAATATTACATGATGGAGACACATGCTTTTTAAAACTCTATGTTAGATATAGGTAGGTCACCCATACATTTCGAAGGAAAAAAAAAAAAAAAAAGCTTCTTTTCATTGAAAAAAAATATTCCATTTTTTCCGCACTATTTGTAAAGATGTAATCATATCAATTAAAACTTTTTTGGTAAAAATATTAAGATTAATATTTGAACTTTGTTTATAGACATTTATTTACGTGTATTTACTTCAAAATTAATTGTTGCCAAAGAAACATATCATATAAATATTTTGAAGAATTGGAACAAATGATCACAAATTAAATATCTCTAATAGCATGTTTAAAAAAATGTATTTTAAATATTTTCGAATTCATTTCAAATAATTTTAGTGTTTGGAAATTATAACTTAATATAAATAATTTATAATAAATTAATTTATTATTTATTATTTTAGTATATATAAAGGAATAATGAACGATTATTTTTATTAATAAACATTAGTTTTATATAATTAAAAAGAATAGATATCATAAACGCTTCCCTACTGAACACCGAACACCCATTCTTGCACTCATTTCATCCCTTCCCTTCCAACTGTACAATGTCGTTAGGGGTTTGTTTGCGGCACATTGCAATCAAAATCATTATAGGAGAAATAAAAATTAGGAAAAAATAAAAATAATAATTATGAAGAAAATGATTAATAGTGTTTGAGGGTTGAGGGAATGATTATGGAGATAATGATTAATTGTGTTTAAAGAAAGAGAATGATAATGAGAAAAATGGAATAATAGATATGCTGTGAGTGAAAAATAGTTATGTAGAGCACAAAAAGTAGTAAAGAGAAGAATAAAAAAGTGATTTTGAGAAAACGTGGTTTTGGGAAAATCTTATATTACTCGGAGAATTGAGAATCATTCTTGGTCTCATTCTCCACCTTTATTAATGATGACCCAAACACTCTTAGGGGATGATTTGAGGAAACGGAAAAAGAAGAGGAAATTGAGCAAATCGAAGATATCAAGTAGGGGTTGTAAAAAAAAGAAAAAATTATTGGGACTTGTATTGTAGGAGGAAGATGTTTATTTTAGATTAAATTTAATATAAAGGTTGATTGAGATTTGTGTTTTATGAGAAAACACGTTTATTTTAGATTAAATTTGATATAAAATTTAATTTAAGGTTAGAGGGAATGTTTAAGAGAAATTGAGAAGAAGTTAAGGAATTAAGGAGATATTATGATATATTAAAAACAAACATGAGGTTGTTCTTCCCTATCTCTCCCATAAATTCAATCACCCGCGTGGAAATAATTTATATAAATATATAATTAATTAATTAATTCAACATAGAGATCAGATTCCCCAAAGAAAATGTGGAAGAAAAAAAATCATGCATTGAGGCTTCTTTATTGACTTTTTTACTGTTCTTTAACAACTGCAAAAGTTAATACAGAAGGGATCCAAAGAAAAGAAAAACAAAAGCATAGAAGAGAGACGGCCCTTTTGTCAACAAAAATAATAATAAAAAAAAAGGCCTGTAAGCCCATAATTTCTCTCTTTGGTATACAAAGAAAGCAAAACAAAATCAAAACTTTTTTTAAAAAAATATTTTTCTAAGAAATTGTAGTAATAATTCGTTTAGATGAAATTATTAAAAAGTAATTATAAAAACTAATTAAAAGTAATTATAAAAACTCATTACGCTTCTTCTCTCTGTGACCTTCGTATGCTTTCTTCTCCTTGCCTATTTCAATACCGCTATTTCGTCGATGTCGACATTATCTGTTAACGATTTTCCCTGAGAAAAACCCTTCTCGAGCGATTGATGCTCAGCCTTGAAATTGCGGAAGGCAATGCTGGCTTTGTCCTTGATGAATTGATGAGTTGCAAGGTTTGGAGAGGTGAACTTTGTAAAGTTGTTGGTTTGTTTTTTGGATTTGATATTTCTTGAACTATAATTATAATCAGAAGACGAACGGACACCTACTTAAACATTGTTTTTTTATAAATTTTCTTGACAATCAAATACTGTAGGGTCACACGTTGAAGTATGTGCAAACTAACTCGGACCATAAAAAAGATGCACATATTAACCTCATCATATTTATCGAGTTGTTCGAGATGGCGGGAATGATTTCCAGATCTGTCCTAGAAAGTTGCTTAAAAGAGTAAGACACACAATGATTATAGATTTTTCATACCAAACAAGTCTGCATCAATGTGCCAACAAATAAAGGCATTACCATTGATAGGCAATATACTTCACAATTTTTAAAGTTAGTGACATCTTTAGCCCAACCAAAGTAACATTTATAGTTGATATTTACTGAAACTGATATTCAAAGTACATAATCTTAATCCACGTGATCACATCGTCGAGAGGATCTTAAAGAACTAAGAGAATTATAGAAAAAATAGTTAGAAAGAAATAAAAATGTGATTTTGAGAAAACGTGATTATAAAAAAAATGATTCTCTGTAATTCAAAAATATAGAGAATTATCCTGGCTTTCCCATTCTCCTTCTTTATTAATGGTTGCCCAAACACGCGTTATTGTTTTCACAGTTAAAAGGGTTGTTTACTCCAACAACAAAGCTTTGCATTCAGGTTGAAGAACAAGCAAAGATTCTTGAAAGTACTGCCCTTGTCGTTGAACAAACAAGGAGATAAGATTATTGTTGCTGCTCCTGGCAGGTTGATGAATCTTCCTAAGCAGTTGTGAGTAAATACTATGCCTTATTTTATTTTTTTTATTTTTTTAAACTAATTTGCCATCATTGTTTAATTTAAACCTATATTTTGAAGTTTCTTTTAGGTTTATAAGGATCATATCAGAAAAATCATGGACACAAAGATGAATGAGTAGTAAATGGAACATCTTCAGTTATTTACATATTTATCTCTATTTATTTATATATATAAACTATGTATATATATATATACACACACATATGGTAGAACTAATTTTATTCTTTTACTATAATTTTTTTAGTTTTTAATTAGACGTATGAATTTTTATTTTAAAGTTCAAGTTTACTATTTAACATTATATCAACTTTTATCTCTTTTCAATCTTGTTAAAAGAGTAGTAGCTCAGCGGTATCTGTAGTCATGAATTCGAATCCTCCATTCCCAATTATTGTAATTTCAAAAAAAAAAAAATATACCTCTTTTCAATCTTATACCCAAACACATTCTTACTAATATTTATAATAATAATGAATAGATTTCTATTTCACATTATTATGTATTACAATTCTATTTTCCTTAATATCATAACGTTA